>JALLPH010000001.1:0-44081 GCA_036939855.1 Cyclotella choctawhatcheeana
ACATAGCTTAATAGCTATGTGCTATATACAACCTATACTTTTCGTTTTACAGATGCATTCCATTATCTGCCAGGGCAACCTTGCCCTCCTTGTCATAAACTTCACCATTCAACACCCAGCAAAGATCAAAATAAATACTAGTATATCTCGCAGCACTGGATCTGGATCTTGTTATTATGAACACTTGTATGTACTTTCACTTTGTATCTAACCTGGGCCCAGTTGTTGGTGTTCTTCTCCTCCTCTGTCATTTTTTTCAAATTTACAATCACGGGTAACATCTTCGATAAGACAATATTATTGTGACACCTCTTTTTTCCAAAAGTGTTTCAAAAGTTTAGGTAAACATCACTTCTTAGGTACTCTGACAGTAGTTCTGTTCATTGATTCATTATTAGTTGTTAGTCGCTTCATTCGAAGCATTGCATATTATAATTTCTTTCCTTTCAGTTTCCAGTTTCAATAAACAGGTCTTTAGCATTAACAACTAGTAGGTATTACATTAGCTACATTCCAAAGTAGGTTGCTGCCATTGCCATTGCCATAGCATAGCAGAGCTGTTAATGTCAGTCTGCAGATTAGTATGAATACCCTCATCATGTCGGAGGATTGTGCTTTCCGTTGGCCCTGTGCTCCTCCTCGTCAGAGGATTGTGCCCTCTATCTCTATTATTCTCGTTAGACAACGGACAACGCCGTGATCCCTAAATGTAATGATCTTTGTATTAGAGATATCTTAATTTAAAAAACTCGGATAATATTATATAGGCATCCAAGTAAAGTATCCTTTGTTAAAGGAACGTGCACCAGAGATGGACACACACTCATAAGAGACCATAGGTAGACGTACTTAGGTACCAGGTCCTGCCAGGTACCATAGTAAACCCTAGCATAACGCTCGCCCTAACCATCTCGTTGTACTGGATTGATAAATAATCTTCTACTTCTTTGATAAATGCATACATTCTGTTCTTTAGTTTTTTGTGGGGTTGCCGGGTTTGAGACAAATACTGATTCCTACGCAAGGTCACCTTGGATTGCTCGGCAACGCCAAAAGTTATAATAGCCTACATATCAATACTAATTCCTATTTTGATCTCTACGTGTTGTTGAATACACTACCCTCTTCAACTGAAACGTACAGTATCCATAGTTGAACTCTGTAAACGGAGGTAGTGAAATACCTGTTAATGTGTGACAGGGAAACACCAGAGCGGGGCTATATGAGTGAGAGGTATCAGTTATTTTATATGAGAGATCTAAGGATTTTACAAAATTTCTGTACAAAGGACAAAGATACAGTACTTTCACTACTTGTATACATCACTCTTTTTAAAGCTGCTAAGGTCAAAAGCTCCCATGTTAGGCAAAACATTTGCCATTTTTTCAGGGGCCACTCCAAACCATTCAGCTATCGGCTTCCAAATGGCTTCCCATGGCGTTGTTGGAATGATGCGGCCACGGCCAATATTAAGCGGACCATTGTCGGAGAAATCATCAGGGTACTGACCATGGATCTTTCCGCCCGCAACAGCTCCTCCCATTACAAAGTGATTGCCACTGTTAGATTGAAGATAAATTCATTCAAACATGAGATCCTTATACTAGCACCAGGCATATAGTAGTGTTCAAACTAAAACGACTTACCCCCACGCATGATCTGTGCCTGCTCCGTTACTAGTCAGTGTGCGACCAAATTCAGAAGCACTTACAATAGTAACGTCTTCCCAAATCCCTTGCAACTTGATGTCATTGATGAAACATTGCAAAGCAGCATTGGCTTCCGATAGGAGTAGACCTGTGCCACTCAACGGACCTAGATATGGTGATAGATTTGAATGTCAGCGACAAGTCGGCTAGTGGGGTGATTGTAATTACGAGACCTTTCGAATGCCTACTTACCTCCACCGTGTGCATCAAAGCTACTCAGCTGGACATAAAAAGCACTACGTGTGCTTTGAAGAGAATCTCGCTGTTTCATAATTCGGGCTACTTGATGTAATTGTAGAGCTATGGGAGTCTCTAGATACTTGAGATTTTCAAAGCATGACTCACTGGACGCTGAAAGTTTCAAGTCTCCAATTGCTCCTTCAAGTAGGTTCTTGCGCCCTATGCTTGTTGTGATCGCCTCCGAATAAGTTTCAGCAAAGATTGAACTTGCAACATTTTTGTTTAACTTCTTCATATTGCTCTCAAAAGACAGTGCAGACTGCGTGAAGGTGGCTACCCCTACCTCGGTCAACACGTCTGCAGGTCTACTGACGCCCGGTGCACCATCAAGAACTTTTGGCGTGCCGGCTATCGAATAAGCATCAAACACCTCCTTATCGGCCTGAGCGTTGATGGCATCTCCAATACGGCCTAGCACTCCGCCATCGGTGGGGTCGAGGGCAACACTTTGGGTCTCACTGGTTTGGATGTTGTGAGCAAACAGTCCATGAGGAAGCTGTTTGCTATTCTGCTCAAATTCACTAGAATTCGTTAGAGGCTCAACGAGTGTTCCAACATTGGAAAAGAACGAAGCTTCACCAGAGTTGAAATACTGCTGGAGAACTGACATTTTTGGATGCAGTCCAAATGTAGTACACGGCTGTGGGATGCTTCCAGAATTGATGGTAAGCTTCATATTATGCGGGACAGCCATGTTACCTCTGATCTGGTGGAATTGGTCATTCAGACCATTCGCACAAGTGTGTGGATTGAGAACAGAGTAACTATCGAGACCGCCGGCGAAATAGAGGTAGACAATGGCCTTGTAATCCGTCACAGGAGGAGGACTTTGAGGAAGCTCAGGTACAACCGTAGGGCGTTCTTTTCGCTCAGTTGAGTCCAGTGAAAAGACACGGTTGGTGACCTGGAATTCAGGTGCTACTGCGAAGTGACTTAATGCATACTGAACAGCCTTTTTTTGACCATCCGAAGCATACTTTTCAGTGTATGCTTGAGTGATGATGCCCTTGTTTGCTTCACTCATACGCCCTCCGGTCAAGAGTAGATCCATTTCATCAATTATGTCCTTAGGAGTACTAATTTCTAAAGGGGGTTTCCATTGGAGCTGATGAGGCGTGGTCTCGGGCGCTATATGGCATTGAATCCAATCACTTGGATGGTCTGTGAGTGAATATCGAGCGAATCTAGAGCCAAATCCTTCTTCGCAATCTTGAATACCATACACAGCCAGAGACACAATGCCGTTAATGAATCCAATAAGCTTGGGGCTGTCGTACAACTGTGCCTCAGGTGAAACAAGGCCCAAATCAAATACCTTAACAAGGGGCAATGAGTGTGAGTCTTGTGCATAATCTTGAACAACAAAAATAAAGAAAGTTCCCTACTTTCACTTACAGGACCAACTGGCTGATATTCAGGCAAGAAGAAAGAGAAAACCGAAGGGGCATAATATGGCGCCTGTCCGATTTTGTCCTTCATGAATATCAAATCAACCTCTCTCGACTGTCCATTGGCAGTACCCAGTTCCATTGCACGGAATATGCTCATCAACTTCATAAGGGGGCTACGACTCTTACCGCTGGTTGCATCATACTCTAATGTAGTGCTACGAGCCTCAGGGTCGAGGAGGACTGCGGCAATTGTGGCCTCAAGGCAACCATACTTCCCACTGCCAAAGCTGTCAAAGACGCCTTCTTTGAAGGCCTTTGATACAACTGAGACATACCTAGGAGAGGGATTGGAAGTTACAAGATGCTGAATGAAACGCATAGCCACGAATGGTGCAGTATTGCTATGCTTGGTGTAATGCCAGAGTACCGCATCTGTTTCGTAGATTGCATCACGAGCAGTTTGATCAACTACAGTATTGAACATGGGTGGATTTCTGAAGGCAAATGATGACCCTAGGTAGACAACAGATTCTGTATTGGATAGATAGATCATATTTCTTGTCACAGGATCTGGAAGTGCAAAGATTGTTTCATCGTCAAGTGCTTGAAGGATAAGACTATCGATTGTAACATCTTGGTTGCTAAAGTAAACATCAAGGGGTGAAGATAAGCAAGAAGGAGCAGTGCACTTGATGTACTTTTCGCTTGAGGCAGGATTGATGGCGCCAATGTGAAGCCTTGACAAGACATCTTCCTTTGAGGGCAGAGCAGTGAACACAGCTGCAGCAGAAACGGACGTACTGCAAAGACATGTAGCATCTCGAACTTCACATCCTGGGATGCTTGCACATTTATCAACTGTGGGGAATTCATCATCGACCCAAAGAACCTGAAAGAATGTACCAACGTCTGGTTTAACACGCCCCTTAACATTTTGACTAAGGTCTGTTTCATGAACGATGCTGACGTAACCTCGGGCATTCACTTGTGCCTTCACGGTGCAATCAGCACTGGTCCACGAGAAACGCATACCTGCTGCATCGTTCTCTTCCCACCATGAAATGTCTTTAAATTAGCGGCAAAGACGTCTCGTGTGAGCAGGAGATTAGTATGTGAATATGCGAGTGAAGTTACTGCAATACTCACCACTACCACACCAATCAGAGATGGGCACAGTTGACCAGGGACATGTTGCAAGACCAAGCTCACTGCACCTGCTCTCAGCAGTGGACTAGAGAAAATAATGCAAAGTAAGTTGGGGTTTAGTTGGCTAATGAATTCCAGAACAACAATAATCTCACATAGGTTGTTCGTTCGCCACGGTAGATACAAAAGTTACGGGGGTTGGCTCCAGAGACATCGCAACAAACAGTTCCAGCTATGGCAAGTCCCTGGTCAACACAGACGGCTTCATTGCCATATTCACCCCAATGATTTCCAATTTCCGATACTGCTTTCATGTCGCCACTCTCTTGGAAGGCTAAATTAACACATTCATCCTTGACATATTCAAACCAGGAGGAAGGTAGGCCACTTGAAGAAGGTTGATCAATGCGGATTGTCCTTGGTTCATCAATTGAACACTCACAAGGATAAGTGCCAGATACAGGTGTCCGATCAGGATGATCTCCAGCAGTACATGTCCCTGTACACTCAATATCCTCAGACAGAATTACAGTGCTCTCATAGCGACACACTCCTGTATGGTCTGCATTGCATAATACAGAGTATAAGTTGGAGCCCGATGTTTCATCTAAAACCAGGCGAGATGCATCTGGATAAGCATCCCAAGCCTTTGGATCTGAACGGCCGAGTTCAAGATTAGGAGAGGAGCCACGGAAGATGTACCTCGCACCCTTTTTCAGCCAAGACATAGTAGGCATATCAGTACAAAGCTTAACTCTATCTCCAATGTACCCTCGATTACCCTTGTCATCAAGTCCAACCTTGGGGAAGACATCTCTACCGTCAGTGGTGGGGAAATACATGGGATCGACATTGTTAAAGCCTAATTGTAACAAGAAGCAGATTGAGTAAGGACTTGTATGAGTTTCGAAACATGTGGCTTTTAACGAAATAGTCAAGATACACTTACCAGCATAAAAGTCAGAGTAAACTTCGAGATTCGGTCGCTCAGCCCGTCTATGGAAGTTAGTCCATGCTCGTGATAAAGTCATGATGTCGTCATTTGTGTAGGTCTCTGCAATCTCTCCAGATCCATCGTTCTTCAAAACAGTTGTGCCATCAGGGTTCAGGTGGAACAATCCGATAGAGAATCTGTGAAGGTAAAACGCAGGGAAATAGTATGAGTAGGGATTAAATCGGCGGATACGAATATCAGTCGAGGAGACACTTAATGTAACTTACAATTGCATAATCTCTCTTGCATACTAAACAGCAAATTTATAAGATATGATTGCATTCATGAGATAGTGCAAACTATTGAGGAAAAGAAAGAAGCGGATGCAAGAACACAATATTTTGCTCACATTCTCATCGGGAAATAGCATCAAACCGTTCTTCTCAAAGTTATATGACATGCTTTTAATCTCTTTATATGTCAGCATAATGCCCATCAATGGATGGTATGACACTTCTCTCATCACGTCAAAATAGTTTCCAAATGCACTGTGTGTGGTGTGATGAAGGATACCATAAACATGAACATGATGAGTGAATATAATATAACGCACGAGACAATAATGATAACTACAGCAACTTACTTCCTGACAAAAATGTCATGGTAGCTTGTCCAACTCTCACTGCTGTGCTCATGATTGATGTCTACAGCTGTGACTACGAAAATGGATGATAAAACCCAGGCAACGCGCTGCCGCAGTTGATCTGTAGAATATGTCGCGATGGTGTTAAAGATCTTGCTCTTTTGATTAAAAGAGTATCCATCCTGATCAACGCTGTCATTTCCCATTTCGCCAGTGTCTCCACCTTTTTGCAGGTGGACGCCAAAAGTCACTTAGTTTCATCATTCTACCCATACAAAAAACAACAGCACGGGGGAAATGCTTACCTTTTTGCAAGCGATATTGATGACCTAGGCGAGGAACGTTAGATACTTCTCCTGGACTGGCACAAACTTGGACATATTCAGCGACGGCATTGGTGTCTTCAACAGCACCTAATGCTGCAGTAACATCTGCATTCTTAGCACTTGGAGGCAAGTCATTAAATGAAACTGTATCACCATAGTTCCCTAGACGTTCAAATAGCCTTTCCGAGTCATCAAATCGACTGTCTGGATGCCAGTCAGGCATATCCAATGTTATTTGATCTTCAAGGGCGGTATTCGTTTCAGCAAAAGCTGCAATAGGGTTCTTCTTGTCCTTGAGGTAGGCCTCCAAATTTCCCGGATGGAACAATGTCCAGGTATCAAAGTTGAAAACACTCCACTCATCCGGGTGGGAGTGAGTCCAACAAGTTGTCACTCCACCTACATTGACATTGATGCTACCGCCTCGGGCAAGCTTGAAAGGGTCAGAACAAGCATTCTTATCCACAACAACATCGAGTACTCGTTTTGCTTCACGCTCGGTAGTACTTAGGGCAATAAGTTCACTTGCAAGGATTGAAGACAAGGTGGACTGGATATTAGCATCTGCTACCACTGAGACACATGTATCCTTTCTCACGAAGCGGAATGGAGTCCAGTCAAATCTTTTGTAAGAAGTATGGTCATTACAGGGAGAAAAGTTCTCGTATCGAGATGTTGGATCAGTGATTACAGGAAGGTCATTGACGCGGTAGATGTAGTGACCACCTACATCATAGAATATGCGAATAGCTTCTGCGTTGAGCACAAATGAGCCTGAGGAATAGACTGGAGGAGAACAATCGCTACGAACAGTACACGACTCTTCATTAAGGAATGTCCTGGGGGCTGACGGACAAGTTTTGCCTGCGAGGTCTCGGCCAGATACAGTCTTGGTGTCTGTCAAATCAAGGAATAGCACACGTCTATCTTCGACATAAAATGTACCATCGATATCTTGGACGAAATTCGGCCAAGATCCCATGGAGCAATCATCAATTGACGTGGACAAAAGTTTCACGTCAAGGACAGCAGGATCAAGTTCTTCGAGACTCGCGACAGGAATTGTTAGCCCCAATGCCAATGGATTTGTGACAAAATTGACGACTGGCATGGCTACGCGACCCACTTGATTTGAAGACATACAATGTGACGGGTCATTTGCAAGAATAAGTTCAGCTCCAGGGAGAGTCGCGTAGTCATCTTGACCTCGGCAGATGTATAGGCTACCAAACAGATTAAAGAAAGTGCTTTGGCCACTCAGTGAACTATTCCAAACAGCTTGGTCAATCTCAGTACGAGCAATGCCATCGATCTTCATAATGTACTGAATACATGATAAAACAAGACAGAAATGTTAGAGTTTGTAAGTTTGGTTTGGCCAAATGAATCGCAGCATATCATATTGATACTTACAGTCCCAATATTTGTTGGCTCTAAGATAAGTGTCTTGCCAACATCTCTATATCTATTGAATGCCCAACGATTCCAGCGGCTACCCATTTCACAACCATCTCTCAGTGAGAATCTATCAATAGTCTGACGCACATGAGAGTTACTGCGTTGCCGGTAATGAACTCGATGCAATGATGCTGGTGTCACAGCTTCGTCCATTTGATCTTTGATCCAATCTAGAGCTGTCGTAGATGTTAGCTGATTAATGGTTTTGGATGTGGCACCAAAGGTCGCTTGCTCAAGAAGCTTTGCAGCCTCTTGTTTGGCTGATGGCGCTTCTGCTTCGTACATCTCAAGAACATAGTGGATTCCATAACATTCTTCCGCTGGTAGTTGTGCAGAGCAACCCGATTCATCACAAAATGTATGAAGATTGATCGGATGTACAGACTCCCAGACATGTCCATCGTAGGAGCGTGCAGCAGGATATCCAACAGGTGGAGGGGGGCTCCAAGGGGTTGGGGCATTTGAGGGAGCAGATGTGATGGTATCGGGATGGGCACAGACCAATTGCGCAGCTGTACTTGGGAATGCATTAGCACAATTAAAGTCAAAGTCAATCATCTGCAACCAGTTTGATCACATAGATGGGGGGTTAGCTAGTGGTTAACTGACAAGCGTACAAAAGACCATACACAGCATCTTGGTCTTTGGTCTCATAAACAGGGAAATAACTTGCACTTACCTGGTTATTGTAAATGAAACATCCACAGGGTAAACCACCCCAGTCGTTCACAAGAAGATTATTGCGGTTTGAAATGGTAGTCCAACCGGCAGTTAAAGCATTGGCAGCAGATAGACAGCTCTCTTGATCAACTTCTTGACCTTCGGGACATGAGCTGAGCTCAGATGCAGAGTATAGCATGTAGTCAGCCACATCAACAAGATTTCGTTGAGTTGCACTTTCCTCCTGTTAATAGCATCAATACTCTATGAATTAATGCGATAAACAAAAACGAATTGGCTCTCTTTGTTCTACTCACCGAAAGGCAGACAAGCTCAGCACTAGCTGAATTAACAGCATTGCCGCAGTTTGTATCATAATCTAACATCTGATTTCCCCAAACGAAGCATCCACAAGGTGTAAAGTTCCAATCATGCACCAAGAGGCTGCCTCTGTTTACAATAGTAGTGCGGCTTGATGTTAAGTCGTTTGCAGCAGCAAGGCAATCTGCTTGATGGACATCACGACCAGCAGGACACTGAGAGTAAGAATCTCCTGGGAGAAGGACATACTGCGGTGGTGTTGGTGTAGTGTCCTGTCAAAGTCAAATAACAAGGGTTTTATTGAGAGCCCGATTGAAATGTTTCTCAAACTCAAAATAGAATGATACTAGAAATACCTTTTTGCAGACCAATTGAGATGCCGCAGAATTGATGCTGTTGCCACAATTCGCATCATAGTCAATCATTTGATTGTTATACACAAAACAACCGCAGGGAGTGAAATTCCAGTCATCAATAAGTAGTTCATCGCGGTTTTTGATGTTTATCCAGCCTTCAGTTACGTCATTGGCAGCAGCAAGACAATCTCCTTGCGGTACCTCACGACCAGAGGGGCATTGGGTGTATATCGATCCAGAAAGTAATTCGTATTCTGTGGGTTCTGTTGCTGTTGGTCCTTGAGGCGGTGCTGTAGGCAGTAGGGTGGGAAGTGATGTGGGAGGATTTGTGACAGGAGCCAACGTAGGAGATGAAGTGATGGGTGCTGCAGTTGTCGGGGATGCAGCGTCCTATGAATTCAAACATAATATGAGAAGGATGTAGTTAGAATATGGAATGAAAATGACACCAATTATCTGCTCTCATAAAATACGATTCTCACCAAAAGGCAGACAAGCTGAGAGCTAGCTGAATTAACAGCATTTGCACAGCTTGTATCATAATCTAACATTTGGTTTGCCCAGACAAAGCATCCACAAGGTGTAAAGCTCCAATCATGTACTTGGAGATAGTCTCTGTTTACAATAGTTGTAAGGCTTGTTGTTAAAGCATTTGCAGCAGCAAGACAATCTGCTCGAGGGACATCACGGCCCGGAGGACACTGAGAGTAAGAAGCACCTGGAAGAAGGACATACCCCACTTGAATTGGTTGGGGCGGTGGTGTAGGTGACACTATAACAGGATTTGAAGTAGGCGGAGAAGTTACAGGCTAAGTCATAAAAAGAAGAAAGTTGGAATTGAATGAAGTATCAATTTTGCAGAGAATGCAAACAAAATGAACTAAACTGTCGATGGATCATACCTTGGCAGTGGGATTGTCAGTCTTTGTTGGGGAACTGGTCTTAAGTGAATTTGTAGGAGATACCGATGGAGGGTTTGTATGATCAATTGGGCTCAATGTAGGATTTTTCGACGGATTGTATGTGGGGGTATTGGACGGAGGGTTTGAGGGCGATACTGTTGGGTGTTCTGAGGGACTTGCCGTTGGCTAAAAAGATCATAACAACATATTCACATTTGTGAGTTACGAGGTCATGGGACTTGAACATTACATGTCATCCAGCTGTAGTACCATACCTCTTGGCTGTTTGTCGGGCTCAATGTAGGACTTTTTGATGGATTGTTTGTGGGGGTATTGGATGGATGGTTTGAGGGTGATGCTGTCGGGTATTCTGAGGGACTCTTGGTTGGCTAAAGTAAAATATATATAACAAAACAACATGATCAACAACAACGGTAAAGAGTAAACAGGGAATTGAACATAAAGTAACAACCAGATTTTCATACCTCTTGGGTTGTAGGTTTATTTGACGGAAGGGGGGTCGGTTTCATCGTGGGAGAGAGTGATGGCATCGGAACTGGAGCCGATGTGTAATCAATACACTGATAGTTCACATACTTGACCAACTTATATAGCCGCCCATTGGTACTCATTGGAAGATCTATAGATTTTGGATTGGAATCATCAGGGAAGATATGTACTCCAACTTGAGTAGAAACGGGGAAAAGATTTGGCTTAGGTGTGGGGACTGATACTGGTGAAGGGAACGTTGGCTTATGTGAAGGAGGCAAACTACTAGGTGGAGCTGATGCAAGATTGATGGGCTCGGACGTGGGTTCTGTTTTGATTTAAAAGATTGCACGTGACATTAGAGAGGTAAGCAGATTATTGGAAATGAAATACCACTGAAATGATTATCAACCAAACACACTCACCGCTTGTAGGCCCACTTGTAGACTGTCCTGTCGTAGGTGTAGAAGTTACATCAGGACAACAACCCAAACATTGATCCCTTCTCGGTACGCAAATTTGAACATCATCCGTCTCAATGATTGAGCAACGTGTGAAAGCACTAACGCAATGATCGTCACACGTCCAATCGGCCGTTCCACTACAAAGATAGGAGCACTCGTAGTCATACAATCTATAATTCGCACGTAAATGAGATAACATAGGGCGAAAGTATACAAAATAGTTTTATGTGATATAATTGACGTACCGACACTTCTTCTCCTCATAAGGATCTCCACCCGCTGCCAATAGGCAAATGTCCAACTCATCAGTGCATCCCTGTAGACATGCTTCGGTGAGGTATCGCGAATGAGACGTCAACGTCGTATTTGACGGTAGATTGATATCATGGTCCGCCAACGCAAAGACGACAGAGGATGCTGCGTAGGATAGGAGGAACAGACATTGCCGTCCAATCTTCATGGTGTAGTTTCAACTGCTTTATGGAGTAGTTTGTTATTTGAATTATGAGAGCATAGATTATGTTCATCAATCAACACACTACATCAACGAAATAATTCCACCGATGTTTTTTCATGGGGTCGAGCTTGTGTTCATCAATCAACACACTAGATACACCCACAAACAATAATTCCACCGATGTTTTTTTCATTGTCGAGCTTGTGATGACCTTTGACAGGCGTTATTTTTTGTGACCTGTGGCGGTGAGTGGCGGTTCTACTCGTGAAATGACCATAAAATGACTATACGAAGCGAAATGCCTTGAAATGCCTCGCATATGCCATTCACAGGGATTCACGAGTGACATAAAGAGACATAGTTCCCGGGATATGAGACATTTTCATTTGGCAAGATCTGCGCCTGCTTCAACCTTATGACAGTCACAACTGTCACACCACACACCACAGCACAGCGCATCACACACACAACCATGGCAAAAAGCTGGATAGATCAACTTTGACCTTTATCTACTCTCTGCTTGGCTTGACGTCCACTCCATCTGATTGACTGATTATCATACACACACACTCAAAACACAATATGGACAATCAATTTGCATCTCAACTAGCCAACCTCCAACGCGTCGCCTCCCGCACCAACGGCGATGACGGCAACGATCCACGACGACGTGATGATCGAAGAGGAGACGGCCGTGACAGAAATAATGAGCATTCCAACCATTCAAATAATGGACGAGACGGGGGATACAGGAGGTACAACGACAACGATCGAAAACGTCGCAGAGACGATAATGATAGTCATCATTGGCATAACGATCGACAGCGTCACGATCGACGTTCGGGCAGAGGCCATCATCATCATCATCATCGACAGCAGCCGTACGATCGATACGACAATCGACGCAGAGACGAGGATTGCAGACAACGTTTACCACCTCAGCAACAGCAGTCACGTGAACCATATGTTCCATTGGCAGATGTGGTGAGCAATATATCGAATCAGCATGACAACAACAAGTCCATCAATGCTGTCATTAGTGCAGACAATACGGATAAGAGACGACATGTCGCATTGCTCTTTTTAACGATTGATGATTTGCCACATGAGCATGTTTGGAGGGAATGGCTCAAAGGCAACATCAGCGGCAGTGGTACTGATATTACTGCTGCGGATAAAGAAGCAGCAGCGAATCAAAATGAATCAGAGAATAATAATAATAATGCAATCAGCAATGATAATGACATGATGGTCAGCATCATCTGTCACGCCAAATATCCGGAACGAATCACCAGTCCGTGGTTACGCCAACGCCATTTAATTCGATTTCAACGTAATAACAATGATACAGGCAATAATGATAACAATATGCCTCCTCCGAAATTTCATTCACGTCGACCGGAATGGGGTTCTATCGAAATCACACGGGGTATGATTGATTTGTTGGAGGAGGGGTTACGTATTGGTAATAATAAGAAGGAGGGGGATGATTCTGCCGTTGTTACTGCGCAGAAGGGAGATGGAGGAGGATCCAAGTCGAGTGATGCAACATCAACATCAACAACAATAAATGATGTGTATTCTTCATACAGAAGATATCTTTCTACTCCCAAGGATGTCTTGTCTAGGGAAACTAGTAATGATGCATCATGTATTCCATCGGATCATGACATTCCTCCTGTAGATCGATTTATATTCGTCAGCGAATCATGTCTACCCGTCACCACATTGAATGAGATGGAGATGGCACTATTCGGTCCACGAAGTGGCGCTACCAAACAGTCAAACAGTGACGAAAAAAGCAACAAGATGAATTCATACGACAAAAGCTGGGTAAATGCACGATCCACACCCAACAACGGCTACTCCCGTCAATTACAATGGGATGAAATCCGTCCATCCGACATACCCGCCAATTTAATCTGGAAGGCAGATCAATGGATCGTACTTAACCGATCGCACGGTGAGGCGGTGGCGTCACTCCCCGCCAAGTATTTGAATGGACGTACATTATGGTATGCCTTTCGACGATGCAGGGCTTCGGATGAAATGTATTTTCCGACGGCTCTTGCTATATTGGGTGTGATTGCTCGTCCGACGGGTGTGAAGGAGGTGGATGACGTGAGCAATGGGAATGAAAAGTGTGCGGGGGATCAAATACGTAGACGTAAAGTGACGTATTGTGATTGGAGTGTGTCCGCTAAGAATCCGGCATCGTTTACGGCCAAGGATCTGGAGGAGGTGACAATGAAAGCGAGGAGGGAGGGGTGTTTGTTGGCTAGGAAGTTTGTGCCATTGTCTCGGAGCGGTCAAGTTGCAGGAGGTGATACTGGTATTGTGTCGGTTGAGGATTGGAGTTCTTTGATGCAAAAGCTCACCATTAAATAGTAAATAAGGTGGAGTTGATACAGCTGTATGATTGCACTATGTATGCAGGTATATATGAAGTTAGGTTTACAATAGCGCTACATGTGTCGTAATGCAATTGTTCACACGATAATGCAATGTTATATTCATGTCATATGAATGTTTCTGATGCGGATGTTTGTGGACTGCTCCTTTTCTTTCCCCTTCCCTTCCATCTGTGAAAGTAAGTTTGCTTACCCTCTACATCAATTAGATAATTGCATGCATCTAGTAACTCCATGTTCTTATCTATCATAATTTGCCTGATATGATAAACCCCCATCTGTGATCTGACTATGGTATCCGGGTGTTCCGGCATGTACCAGTAGCGATCGACATGTTCACCCGTGGCGCGTCTGATTTCTCTGACATTCCATCCAGGAAATTTTTCATCGGGTCCATCTCTTATAGTTCGCTGTTCAATGGATTCAACTGGGGAGCTACGTGGAGTAGGACTTGGAGTCTTAATCTTGGTATCAAGGCAAATTTGTCTTGCAGTCTTGGGGCTCAAGCTTGTCCTAGCTTTCACACTTTTTCGAGCCTTTACGGGACTTCTCCTCGCCGTTGATGAGATGGGCTTGTTAGACCATCGTGAAAGGGCTGCTTTAGCGATTTCTGTATCAAATTCTATCATTGAACACAGCTTTTCTAAGCTATAAAAGGGGTCTTGGTTCTCATTTGGTGTCCAGTCAACGAATGAGGCAAGGGCGTGTACGACCATAACAACTTGATGCAGCAAGTACCAATGCTCATGCACTTGTGCTACTCCTCGTTTGAAAGCATCGATTGTTCGAGGCATCCGAAGAAACTGCTGGGCATTTTCATCATCTTGAACTGGTTGGTCGAAGTGATATTTTGATATAATGGTGATTTTGGTGTCGATGGAACTAGCTATGGTAGCAGGATCGAGTTTTGAGCCCCCCATTAAGCAAAGGTCCGCAGCATCTTGGTACGCCTGGATCTCAGCTAGAGTGGCAGCCTCGCGATGAGAAAGAGGAGTGCATATATCATAAGCAGATTGTCCAAGTGAAACCAAGTGATTTTGGGGCACAGTTTGCGATTTGAATGCAAGGAAGGAGACTGCTCTATCAAACATTGCTTCATCAACTATTTCAGTAGATTGGCTTGATCTGTTGACAATATTAGTGGCTTTTCTAATTGCTTTTGCCGACTCTACTGCTCCATCTAATATTGCTTTAGAAAGTGCTAGTCTGGTATTAGGACCAGCAAACATAAAAGACGCCAGGTTGACTGCACAGTAACTCATGATACTGAGACGAAAGGCGAGAGAGGGTGTTAGGTAGTGAAGGAGTGTCCATATACATCAAAGCATATAGATATTACCTTAGAGCAACTTTGCTCCAATGGCACTCATCCATGGGATACGGAAGATAAGAATTTGGTGCCTTGTAAGACACCTCATAGAATATTTCTATTTCAGGCGTTATGGCAGTTGGTGTGGTGAGAGCTTTGGTTGCAGTTGAACAAATAAAATCAACAGAAATTTACACACTAACCTTCCGATATTTCCTCCCGGATTGCATCCTTTACCCTCTGGTTACCTTTTGACATGACACCTTCAAGTGTTTGCTTCGGGATCGTTGTACTATTGAATTGGAACTCCAATATACTTTTACGAAGTCTATCAACAAGCAAAGGGGTCATAACAGGGTTAGGTTTCTGCATCAGCACTTTCAGGCGTTTATCTAATCGCAAGGCAAGCCAGTGCAGTCTCCGTCTGGCAATAATATGCCGTGAATTTGAAAGATTCTTGTCAATAGCTTTCTTAATCGGTTGATATACCTTCGTTGTCAAAAACTCTGTCAGCGTCGATAGCTTTGGACCAGTCAAGAAAATCTGTCAGACCTATTACGTGACAAAGTTGAAAAACACAAGGCAAGAACGAACCTTGATGAAGTTGAGGTCTATGATTTCCTGCTCGACTTGATCCCTTTCTACAAAGTTGCGTTGATATCTCGCAGCTTTGTCGTTCGCGTCACCTCCAATGCCTTCTTTTGCATTTGCCAGACCATAGCCTTTCCTTACTCTGACATCTTCGTAGTGTTCGCCATAATTGACCAAAAGCTCAACTGTGTCACCCTTTTTCATGGCATGCTGCTCGTCTATTGAAATATAATAATACACCGCACCTGCCTCCCCTTTCACACGAATAAATCTGAAGAAAGTGTGGTTAGTCAAGGTTAGTCATAAAATTATAACTCACATATTCTTATGAAGCAAGATCAGTGCCCTTCTTGTGAGTCTACTTACACATTCTCGTGCATATCAGGCGAGTGCCCCACTTCATTGACATAAATGGTGCTGTTTTGTTGAGCTAATTCATGCACCTGCCCAGTGGTGTCATCGGTAATATCTATCATTTTATCCTCGTCCTCATCCAAACCATATGCCCATTCGTTTGGTTCATCTACATTATTTATTGTGCGTGAGACAATCATAAGGAATAATGCAATCGTGGTCAAGTATAACATGCACTCACAGTCGAAGAGAAAGTTCTTCACGTTTAGATGCAGCTCGGGCTTGATATCCTCCGGTCTATGAATGATTGATCATGAAATGAATGCATAAGGATAGGTTCAAAAGATAGGTTTAGCACAAAGCAATCTCACCTGAAAGGGCCATATCTACCAAGTTGTATTTGTTCGTAACTCCAAAATGGTTCACTATCATCATCGATGTAATCGGCGATCGAATGAATTCCAAGTTCGCCAATCCTTTCGTTCTCTGGTATGAAAGACCGCAGATTTTGAACTTCTTGGTGGATTTTGCAATTAACAGTGTTCTCATCAAAGGCAATGTTTGGCTTTTTCTTCATGTGTTTCTCGTATGCTTTGATTCGCTTTTTAGACCATAGATGATGGTTGTCGTTCAGAAATAATGACTGCGGAGATACAGTCACAGACGCCCTTTTTCCATCATTAAACACTGCTGGCAAGGTTGAGTGCAACAAGTTATCAACTGCAACATGATGTTTTATTAGCCGCGAAGATTTAGCGGATGCTTCCGGCTTTAGCTATAAGTATATTAGAGATGCGGAGTGAGAAATATATATGGAGCCATTAAGTCAGTATAAGATGGTGGCGTGAGAGTTGAAACTCACTTTTTTAGCACCCAAATACGTGAGAAATACTCCACGACCAGAGTTGACAATGCTTGATGGGCGTACTTCCGTTTGAAATTCATGCAATTTTCCTACAAGAAGTGGCGTATAGTTTAGTTAGTGAAGTTTTTCATTGGCAAGATCTGTTCAGCACAACTTAATGTTCTTACCGGTTAGCACATCAAATACAACTAGGATCTGCTTCGGTAATCCAGACGAGAGGTCGGTAGTACACAGATGATCAACAGAACGCATCACTTGTACTGCTGCATGACCTAACAAATTTCTCATTTTTGTTGCCTGTTTGTCGTTGAGTGTTCCTTCCTTGAACTTCTCTTGCTGGATAATAAGCCACTCGCTGAGATTACCGAATCCGGCAGTTTTGTTAGGTACATGAATGTGCCCGTTTTGTTTAGCGAACTTGCGTACTGCTTGATATCTCTTCTCCCACGCTTTATTCTCGGCTTTGATCTTTGCTTTTCTCTCTACTTCGCCTCCCAGTAGCTTGCTCATTTTTTTCTTGCGATTAGACTTGATATAACCACGATGAAAAGCCAAAATTTGTTCAGCGAGCCAATCATTGAGATTTCCTAGCTCTGAAGTCGACTCATTAGGAAGGTCAAAATTGCCATTATCTTGGAAAAACTTCTTGACTGCTTTATAACTCATATCCCAAATGTTGTCCTCCTGTATGGCAGCCTTAGATTGTGGTTTGCTTGGTTTGTAATAGCACTCACTTTTCTCACGACACCGTTTGATGTAACGGCAAAGTTTTCCCGCATCGTGAAATATTGGGCCGCTGCAAGTTGTAGATGTGCAGGTCTCCTCATGTGTTTCTGCATCATTGTAATCATCAAATACAAGGTGACATTTGTTGCATGTATGAATTTCTGTGTAGTTGTTGTCTGTACTTTCTATAAATTTTTTGTCGTCTAAATCAGCTTCATGGATAGCAGCGCCGCTTGGCGGTGAGGGGGTGACTGAGCTTGCGTCAGATCTTTGTGATGTCATAAATGATGCTTTCGCAGATATCTTTACGGAGTTGCGACTACTAGGTCGGCTACTTGAATCTTGAGGAGTATTTGCAGAATTCCGGTTGTTGTTTTGTACGATCTGCGCATTTGCATCCAACTCGTCATCGTCAAAATCTTCCGAACGGGATCCATCTGAGATGGATGAATCATCGTCATTCGTAAGAGTACCATCTGTAAGATTTGCATTCTGTGGTACAATTGGCTGCGTGAGACACTCAATCCAATCCATGAGATCAGCTTCCATCTCATCAATTTGACCATCTGTGAGAGTAAGTTGCCGCTGAACTAGGTTAAATTTCTCCACTTCGTACTGCTGATGATCATTAGCAACTTGCTCATGCGCATTGCTAGTTATGTCTTCTGCAACTTGCTGATGAACTGTTCGGGCAATTTGATTATGCCCATTGCTCGTTTTCTCCTCTGCATCTTGATCGTGCTCTAAACTAGTTTTCTCACCTGCATCTTGCTGCTGATCTGTGGGTACAATTTCCTCATGGTTTTTGCTAGAATCCTCATCCGTACTTTTCTTGAGCTCTATGCTATCTTTACCATCTGCAACTTGCTGAGGCTCTGTGATTGCATCCTCGTCTGTAACTTGCTGAGGCTTTGAGATCATCTCCTTATCTACATCATGCTGTGGTTCTACGTTTGTTTCCTCTCCCGCCTCAACTTGCTGCTTCTCTATGCCGGTTCTCTCTGTTGTGGACGGAGAATTGTTCTCTATTGACTCATCTGTGGTCTTGCCTTCGTCCTGTTCTCCCTCATCTGAAAATAAAGAATCGTGAGAAGACGTTGTTGAATTATTGTCTTGCATCACCACATCTCCATCGTTATCGATTGTTTCTGTTGTCTTATTATTCTCCAAAGACTCTGAATTTGATACTTGTTTTTCGGCTTCATCTTCACTCTCACTGTCAGAAGACGAAGAAGAGTCAATACAAATCACTTCCGGGCTCTTCTTAGTAGTGCTAGGAGAGGTCAGTATTTGCTCCTTTCCTTGAGAAGACTCCTTCCTCGGAGATTTGTCGGATGGATTATTATGATCATCTTCTTCGACGTCACTATCAAATTCGACATTTGTACCACCACAATCCTCCTCGTTCTCATCATTTTCATTTACACTGTTGGCCTTATCGTCGTCATGACTTGAATCACCTCTGTTATTATCATCATCATCATCATCATCACCAGATTCATCTAAAATATCAAACGGATTATTCTTCTTCCCCAACAACCTCGTAGATGTATGTTTCGTCAAGGCCACGACAGCACTATTATTCCCAAGGGGGGCAACGGGGACGTCTCGTTTCTTCCAACCTCCATTTTGATATGCCATCGTTTGACGTCCTATCGGTGATGTTAATTGATTTGTTGACAATTTACGTTTTTTATTGGTGGGGGATGGGGGATGATCGGTGGATGGTCGTTTGGCCAATCCACGTTGAGAACGGGGTACGAATGATTTTTTATGATTGGTTGTTCCGGGTGTTTTGAGTAGCAGACCCGCCGATTTGAGTTTGGACGCGGCACTTTCGAGTGCATGAAGGTTTTTCCGTGGCAACGGTTGTGCCGCTGCTGAATTTCTTCGTGGTATGACACCGGATTGTGCCGCTGCCGCTGCTGCTGCCACGGTACCAGCAGTTTTTGATGCCACCACAGTCGGGGGTTGCTTCAATGTATTATTCTTCAAATTATTGGCAGTTCCATACAACGAATTGATGGATTTGGCCATGGTATTGGGCATTGCCGCCGGTAACTTATCACCGACATCCACCGGTGGTGGTCTCTTTTTGGAGTAACCATTGGCATTCCCCAAGGCGGCACGACACAATGCATTCGACTCTTCGGCAGACAATGTCGGAGCAGGATGTGTTTTATTCTTGTTCTTTGCATGCGGATTCTGCGGACATTGACTCCATAAATGATCGTCATGACCGGGTAAATTACAGTAATTCTTTTTTTGAATCTCCTTGGTGTTATTATTGCCCCATTTGATTGTTTTCTTTGGTGACATTGATGTTGATGCAGCTGCTGACGATGATTCGTCAGCTGCTGCGGCTTTGGCATTCTGCCTCCTCATTGGTTTTTCGGTCAAGTTGATTTTACTCCAAAACTTGGAAGAGGCGTTGTCGGCGTTACTTCCGGATTCTATCGATCGATTGGAGTCGGAACGTGTGAAATTGTGATTTACATGTTGTCGTTGAGATGATGGTGGCAGACCATGGTTTTTATTGGATGGATGATGATTTTGATGATATTGTCCCCCAGAAGTATTACGTCCATCGGAACCAACCGATCTCGAACTGACAGATCTGGCATCGGTCACATGTCTATGATTGTTGTAATTATTATCCGAGCTGATGGATCGATTGTCATTCTCCCAATTGAAGTTATTAGAACCTCCAGTATTCGAGTGGTGTCTACTGCTGCTATTATTATTCTCATTTGGACGTTCGTGTCGAAATCTACAACTCATCCCGTGGCGACAGATGCCCTCTCTGTAAAAATGACACAATGGCGCAGAGGCGGCGGCGTTGTTGGAATTATTGTGACATCGTTCCGGAGGTGGTCGAGGAGGAATCGCGCCGTTATGATTATGACTAATAGAAATATTCTTCGTATTATGACTATTGTTATTAGGACCGCTCCATCGCTGCTGACGCTCCGAATGGCCCATGATGGAGGAGTACGACCCCAACGAATTGTAGGGAGGAGGACCGCTGCTGCTGCTGTGACGAGGCGACGGTCTGGCCGAATGATGATGATCTGGATTATTATTATTCTGACCATCTCGACGCCCCCAACCATCCGTTGGATCATTAGTGGGGGCCGGGCGGCGTCCCCAGCCGTTGTTGTCATTGGAGGGATTCATGTCGCTATCGTTGTGTTTGTTAGAAGAGGGGTGTTAGACTACATAGACCTGGCTGTCGCCTTGGCTTTCGTAATTCCGCAACACGCGGTTTCTTGTCATTGTGAAGTGAAACAGCAGGTGGTTTTAGTTTAGAGCAGTTTAGAGCGCAGATGATGATTATTGTGGTCACTTTAGAAGGCACAGACAAAAGCCCTCGAAAATTATTCTTCTTTTACCAAGTAGATATTCTGCCCTCCAATTTATCTAACCACTAAAGTGAAAACTTTTCCCGCCCTTCCCCTCCCCCCTTTATGCTGGCTGCATCATGCATCAACCTCCCATCCCATCACCCACGTGACCGCCACGACCCTCTCGAGGCATCGCTTTTTACATTGTGTTATGAATATAAGAAGCGAATTTTGTCGACGTGTCATTGCTGGTCATTATCATAATCAAGTCACAAAGTGCTGCAGCAGTATCGGTAAGAGGAGAATAAGGGTGAGGACATCAACAACACCAACATTTGCACAAATCCACGTCCAATCCAGAAGCTCATCTTATGCAACAATAGCAACTGCATCAACCGACAAAAGAGATATCAAGACTGACAAATACGCAACTCCACTTGTAACCGATGAAGGTGTCAAAATATTTCAGTCTGATCCAAATTCTGCGTCATCTCTCGGATTAACCTGGGGATCGGTACTATGGCCGTCTGGGACTTGTCTGGCCAAATATTTGCATTGGCGAAAATATCAAACAATTGCTAATGGTGGCATTACGGAAGAAGAAGAACAAGAACAGGAGTTTGTTATTGGCAACAATACAAGAGTATTAGAATTGGGATGCGGCACCGGCGTAGTTGGGTTAACATGTTCGAAACTCGGGGCGGGGCATGTCACTCTATCCGACTCGGAATCAAGCCTTTGGCCTATACTACGAAAATCAATCGAGGTTAACAATATCGAATCGAATAGAATCAAAATTTACAATTTAGATTGGAGAGATCCAACAACATTCTTGAATCCATCGTCACAACAACAGCATCGGAATGGAAGATTTGATCTTATTGTGGCAGCGGATGTTCTGTATGCGGGGATGGATGGATTATTTGCACGAGTTTTGGCGTCTCATCTTCCAGCGAGTGAGGAAATTATCAACGATGGAAAGCATCCACAGCATTCTTCACTCTCAACAACAACAGCTATCATTGCATGTCCATTTCGGTCTGATTCACCACTATACAATTTCTTGCGCATTACGTCACGACTTGGTCTAGAATTGCATAGGCTTGAGGACATAAATGGTAATGCTGTGGGTGCATCCGTTGGTACTAATTCCAGCGAGGCCTTTCGTGAGAGTAAATTTGTCCCTTGCGGTCGTGGAGGAGATGATAATCCGAGCGAGGAAGAGGCGGTGAAGTGCAAATGGAAGCATATCTCAGAGGAACCCAATTTTTCACCATTAAATCATGATAGGATTCAATTATTCAAGGTTACGAGAGTCAGTGGTACATCTGCTGATGCAAGGAGTATTCGTAGAGTGGGACGAATGTGAAGTGCAAGAAGAGGATGCTTCTTCTAAGCGGCTCTTCAAAATTAGGAGGCTAAATGTTATGTCATTTGAGTAGAGAATCGGTGAGGAGTTGAGCCTCTTCATGCGCTAGTCTTCGTAGATGTTGAGGTTGGATGCCATCTCCCAATTCCCCAATGGACTATGAGATAATACCATAAGCCAAGGTAGTGGAAGAGGAATGAAAGATGATCAGATTTATATGACAGCAGTCACGGCACAACTTTAACTCTCTTTTACATCCAATATAACTGAACACAAAACTAGATACCACAGTTGGCTATTTGCGTCCTCTCCTTTTTCTCTTCTTGCTTGAGCCACCACCTTTCTTTTTCCCTCTCTTCTTGACCGAGCCTGGTGGTGGTAGTTCCTTTGCAGTAATTTCTTCAGATACTTTCAGTGATTCTTGAAGGCTTTCGGACAGTTCTGAAATTGAAACATCTCCAAGGACCTTCGTCTCAATGTTCCTAACATCTAAGTCTTCTGCACCAAACTGAATTTTCATTAGAGGCAAATATCGTTGAACCATCAACTTAGCATTGGGCGGCCAGCGGTTTGCTGGGCACCCAATCAGGTCTTGCGAACAATGAAACATTATCATTGCAGCTTCATAAACTGCTTCATGGCAAGCATTGTCTGGATCACGCAAACAGCTCAAGCACTCAGCCGCGATGCATTCGATAGATTGAACTACTTTAATCGCACTATTTGCAGCGTCACGGCGAAGCTTTTTTGGGTCTCCGAGTTGTGTAATAAAGTTGTGCCTGAAATGCGGAGGCACCATGTCGATGTTTCCTTCAATGTCATATGCTTTAGACGCGCATATCTTCACGTATTGGTTTCGTGCTTTCAAAGAAAGAAAATGAAGAGGGTTGAGTTCGTGTTCAATTCTATCCACATTTGATTGAACAGTATCAAGAGATACTGATTGAAGTCCCAGCATCATCAACTTCATATCAATTTGACTGATGATGTCATCAAAGTATTTTTCCCTGGCCTCGCAGCCCTTTTTGCATGCAATTATGGTGCATGTTTTACACCTCCACGATGCTGATCCATCCTGGCTGTAGGTACACACTAGTAGGCCTTCAGCACAGTTTTTGCACTTCATTAGACGCAAGTAATCTGGTCTCATACAACGACTACACTTGCAGAGAAAAGACCTCGAGTCTTGGAGTTTCTTACGCCTTAAATGTGTTGGATCCTCCCACAAGTTATTGATGTATGGAAATGTAATCATGTCCCCTTCTTTTATCTCGCGAACAGCCTTGTACTCCATTTTACCATCGTTTGTCTTCGAAGTGTAAGTTACATTGGGGTAGCATGAATGGCTTACTTTGCTGGCATAGAGGAAAAGAGCACATTTTTCCGTTCCCTGCTGAGGCATAAATGATGCGACCTCTCGGTATAATTCATCATTAGACCCATAGTATTCATGGCTATTAGCCATTGAGATGGAAACCAACTTCATTGCCAAGTTCTCGTTCATGCCCACAACTCCTGCACTGCGACTGACCACAGACCATAATGGCTTAAGTATATCACAACCTAATGGGAAATAATACATATCAAGTACTCCCATTTTCAATGGATCAGGCAACACTTGGTAGTTGTCGAGGAACTCGATCCAGTTGTTTTTCTGCCATACTAGTACTGGGCTTTCTCGGATGACTTTACTACCAGCCTTGATACTTTTTGCTGCAAGGACAACTCTACCATGCTCGTCATTTTGTCCAAGTGTTACCAGATCTGTTGGTTCCAAGTTCATGCAAAGGACATCAATTTCAATTGAATTCATTATAGACGAGTTCTTCTTTTGTTGATATTGTGGCTGGGGGTGAAAATTTCGAGCTCATTTGGCCCCATTTCCCGCCTGCCCTGGCCTGCCCCCACTCGCTTCCCACCAAGAAGTGTTCAAATCAACGTGCTTGTATAGACCTACATGGGTATGCAAGTGATGAAGCTATAGAACGATTAGACAAAGCATTGATTGGCTTGGTCGACACAGCCAAGAAAGGAGAGTACCCCTGGGTTTTGCCCGTGGGTATTATTTGTGGAGGTGGCAATCAAATATTGTCAGAAACAGTGAAGACTTGGATCAAATGTAAGAAGAATGTTGCAAATGTACCAAGGGGCTCATAGAGATAGAGTTCCCTTTGATTGTGCATTATATTTGTCGTTTCATTCTTATTAAGAAACCAATGTGAGTAGTCTCTAATTTAATCGATGATACTCTATATTACTAGGAGAAAATTAATTTAATCCCTCGAACACTCAGTACATAGAACGTTATTGATACGTCAAAATTCATAGTCACTGTCGGAATGGCAAATCAATCCCATTAATTGAGACTACTCATTGCCTTTTGTATAAAGTTCTATTCATCTGTAATATATTGAGATCCCAGCACTGTCTTGTTGTTAGGTATCTTTATTTTGTCTCTAAGTCCGATGACAATGTATGGTGTTCGTAATCAGCCTCTTCTTAATAATTGGTATAGTTGGTTCTGCATTGCGCATCATCTCATCACTCTACATCCCGTGACCAAATCTTCACAAGAGGAAGTTCAGAATTCTCCAGATCATCTTCACCGTAACGAAATGCCTTTCGATAAACAGGTTCAAGATCTTCTTCTCTTGTCAAGAATCTATGTTTTTGCAGCAAAAGAGGAAGTTCGTTCGTCGTGATGTCTATTCTACTCACTCTTGATTTCACAATGTCCGTTCTCATTTGTCTCCTATTCTTGTCCTCTTCCTTACCTATGTCTGCCTCAATCCATGATTCCATTCCAGGCATAAACCGCGAAAGCGGAACAGAAATACTTGCAGCAAATTCTTTTTTCTCGCGGGTGGAAATTGCGGCCACAATAATAGTATTTGCATGGTCCTCAGTGTAATTGTTGTCTGCGGCAATCTTAGAAAAGTGCAGAAGCCCAATATATTCATCATATCCACCATCCAAATCAATGTCGGCTTTCTGCTCATATTTTGTGAAACCTCTCCGATGGAGCCAGTTCAGGCCGTCAATAAAAGTCGTATAAGTCCTATTTTGTGTTGGTTCTTCGGTGCTTTCTTGTTCAACCACAGCAACAATTTCCCTTCCAAATGAAACATCCCTCAAATCCTCCTGACCATCAAAGCACATATTTTTATGGATCAGACAGAGCCTTGCAAAATCCCTTTTATCTACCTTCGCCACTATCTCGGCCGCCCTTGCTGCGGCTAAGAGTGGTGAATCTTCGTCCGACCTCCTGGCGACGTAACGGACAGCTGCTAGCAACCGCTCCATCCCAAAGAATTTTGCCTGAAGCAGAACTGACAGAGTCAGCTCCAAGGCCTCCACTTTACCGAGCCGCATGTACGAAAGCAATACCCGGAACGGTTCAGGATCCTGATCGACAAACACTTCTTCTCCATCTCCATTGTCACGACTCTCCGCCCATTCATGAGAGAAGAGACTCTCGAAGTAAGCCGAAGAGTTGCTGAGAGTTGTGATTGACGTTGAGAATCTCGTCCCTCCCACGTTTAATACGACGTGACCAGCGTCGTGCTTTCTTATTCGTGTGCTCATTATCGTTGCTACCATTCATGATGTTCAACTCAACTGCAATATCCTGACTTCAATTGTTTGATGTGATATAGAATCTAGTAGATGACACCCGCCGCGAACTTAACCGAGCGAGGGTTCTCTATTATCTCATGTATCAAAATTACCTATAAAAATAGTATCTACTCATTCTTCCACAGTAAGATATCTTGATTTGGCACTAATGGATTCCACTCACTGAAACCTGATTTCAAATTCAGAAGGTATCTAAGATCTAGAACAAAAATGTAAGATCTAGAACAAAAATGTAAGATCATCAATCTATGTTGGATGTCGGAACTCCACTTGCCAATGAATGACAATTGACAACTGACAATGCCAACTCACACCCAACGCACGCATCATCACGGCGAAATGTGGAGCAATGTTGATAAAAAGATGCCGATGACCAATCCATCATACCTAGCTCTCGTTGGTCTACGCATATTTTACACACTCCTCCTAACAAGATTGTGCATATCTAAATCAGGAGGAGTGAAATTGTTCTCATCGACTCACGGGCGGTCTCATCGTCTAGTTGGATTGGTGCATCTGTTATGGTTGGTGTACGGTTTAACTTGCGTCATTTATGAAAGAAGTGAATCTGAATCATGGAGTAATCAATGCTTCCTATTCGACATTATTCTAGGGCTGCTTGGCATTACGGCCACATTGTCAGCAGCACGAGATTTCCCTCATAAACGAGTAATGAACAGACCAGGAGAAAGCGGGACGTTATCCAAAAGTGCTATAGTCACACAGGATGAAATGGTGGAACATTCTTTTTATCAGGGTATAAATTTATGGCAGGCTCTTTATTTGCATTCAATGGCATGGGCTGAAAACCATTTGAATCTACTGGGAAAAAATACGCAGTTGAGATTTATCGCTTTAGGGGTGGTTACATTGCCATGGTTGTGGAGAAAGAGGTTCCCCGTGAATAGTTTTAGTGCCAATTGGACAAAGGCCCGCGAAAAGCAATACAACAACAAGAGCAAGTTCATTCGTACAAAAGAAGACAAAACGCAAAAAGACAATCTAAGCTCTCTCAATCAAATGTATCAAATCAAAAAATGGCAATATATATTTTACAAACACGTCATTCTACACGGATTAAACATATCCCTGGCATTTCCAAAGAAGCAGCAAGAATTAGAGGGATTGCCACTACCTCTTACTTTCGAATGGAGAGTATTCTGGCTGTGTCTCAACTCGTCATATGTCATGGAATTCTTCATGCAAAGTCTCGTAAAGCGAGGAGTACTGAGTCAATATTTCATGTTGATACTGCAATGGATATTGATGGCATCGTCATCGCTTTCTGCTGTTGGAGCTGTGCTCTGCAGAGTACGATATGATGCTGCATTTATGTCGTTGGCACTTAATTTTTTGCATAGAGGTCATGATATCTTGAATACATTAATTACTGGGATTGGCTGTATCATTATAAATAATTTATTGAATGTTGGATGACAGTCAGATTCACAAATAACTGCATAGTATCTATTACAATCTATAGTCTTTTATGCTTGAATAGAAGACATCCCACAATGAACATGTGACTTATGGGGACCAATTGTCATTTCGATTTGTTCAGTATTGTCCATAAATCACTCTTGATCATCATCTTCTTCTTCTAGGAAGCCATGATCTATACTATTCACCATGACAGACCCAGCTGATAGTAATATGACAAAATAATAAATATATGGTAAGTCAATACCGTCTGAATGAAAGATACATGATACGTATTGTAACTCACTCAGAGGGCATTCTGCGGCAATCAAGCCATCAAGCTCCGACTGCAGTTCTTCTACAGCATATTCGTCTTGTGCTGCATCCGACGACGTTCTATTTTTGATTCCTTTGCTATTGCGCAATTTAGAGAGTTCCTTCTCTATTTGCTTAACACGAGCCTGCTGCTTCGAGTTCAGAAAAGGCATAATCTCTCGTTTTAAAGCTCCCTCGAGGACAACATACCCAGATGGAAATGCATAAAATGGCTCATCTACGTCAAGAACATATTTATTAGTAAAGGCACAGCGTGCGTCTGCGCGAACATGGGTTTCAGCTGTTTGCAGTCTACTAAGCTCTTCTCGTAATGCATCACACGCATGATCGCATTCTTGCATCTCTTTGAGATAGTGCTCAATCTTGGAAGAGTACGAGGATAAGGCTTGGCATATCTCCTCCTTAAACTCATCAATATGAGCGAAATCAGGTCTTTGATAAGATGCGGAAATAAAACAAACGTTGTAAGGCAATACGTTGAAAGATCGGTGTTGCAATGAAGGAATGGTACTTACAAAAACGGTAGCACATCCTCTATCGACAATACATCTCGGCCACAGTCTTTTAGCACATTAACAACTCGAGCAACCACATCTTTTCCGCTTCTTAGCAAGTTGCTGTCAGCAGCATCGCGTGCTATCATCAACCACAGGCGTTTCTTCTCGTCTTTGTCACTACAATTAGCAGCAAGCTCTCTCGCTAAAGAAGGGTCCACCTTGAGTGCAAGTTCGACAGCTTGCTGTCTCATTCCAAATCCCTGTATAGATCAATTTTTTCATTGAGAGAGGGAGAGAGAACAACAAATGAAATGAAAGGAGTTGAAACAATGCTTACCATGTATAATCTGACTGCAGATCTCATATGCCTCCCACTTCGTAAGATTGTTCTCAGAGCAAATGACAAATCTAATGGTGTTGAATTTTCTTTTTCGGCGTGCTTCAGCAAAAGCTCTGTTACTCTTGAATTACTCTGAGAAGAATCTATAGGGACATGTCTTGTCAAGAAGCTAAACAGAGGGCCTTCGTCATACATATTTGCATACAGTGAAACCAGATAATTGTAAACTGCCCCGCTTTTGCACCCTAGTTTGATTACACCTTCCAGGTATCTAATTGATGCATCTGCGTCATTCACAAAGAGAGCTTGACTGGCATCAAAACCTCCGGTTGGGTTGATTTTTATTTCCATGCCACCATCACCTTGTGTTTGTGATTTCTCGATCTGAAATGCCTGTCTCGCGAGTTTGTCGCTTATCGAAGAGCTTCTTTTAGAACTTGATGGCGTGGTTTGGAGTTCTGTTCTTTTGCGTTCATACTGCATACTACAAAACAGAGATAACGAACATCATGAATAACTCATCATGCAAGAGCTAAGCAATAATTATAGTGTGAAATGAGAGCAACTTACATAGACGGGAGCAACATTGATTCGCTCAATCCTTCGGAGTATCGATTCAGAAAACTTTTTGAGGAAGCCATTGGTGCACGGGACAGAAGCGTCAGCGCATGTTTATAGTAATAGTGCTCAGCTTTTTCAATAGGGGAATCATTTAGGACCCTGAGCGCATCAAGAGCGCCATTCTTTACATCATCACTGCACAACGCAGCATCCACAGCAGCACCAAGATCACCAGCCGCGGCTGAATACCCAGCACACTCACGTGCGGTTATATCATGAGACGCTAATACAGAGATGATAGTTCTTGCATCCATGTCACGAACATGAGACGAGAGGAACTGATGGAGAATGGCAGGATTTGCTGGCTGGAGTTGCCTACTGGATGCTGACAAATAACCTTCGTTAGACAAGCCTTCTTTTTCACGCTCGTGCATATATAATTCAGTCACCCATGCTCCTAGAATTGTTGATACAGATGAGTCTTCCCTAGATTGTGGGCTCTTCATCTTTTCTGAAAGAAATGTAATTAGAGACATGTTACTGCTTGCAAGAGCCGCATTTGCCTTTGTCGAGTTCCTGCGGCTATGTATTTCATCTAACCCAAGCATTGGCAAGGCCAAACGAGCAGCAGTATCGGCAAATGGCATTAAAGCAGTTGGACATTGGGCTAAAAACTTTGCCCCTAGTTCCGTTCTACCTTGCGATAGGTGATATTCAGCTCGCACTGCATTAACAACTGCTTTTTGCTGAGCATTGCTGCAAAGAGATTTTGCCAGTTCAAATTGACTATCGACTTGCTTCTCTTCCAAAGTCAATGTTGCAGACGGAGACAATGTGTTAGATTCATCCGCATTCGAAGAGGGCGGCATGTTGCTGTGACCTGTTGATGCTGTCTCAATGCACTTCATCAAAGTATACTTCCATATATCTCGATCTTCACAAGAGGATGAGATATGCACCAGTGACCTTCCCTTTCTCAACCAAATTTGATCTGGTCTTCGAATGTCCATTAACAGTTCAGCTTGACCTCCACTACCTAACTCATCGCTAGAAGCAGAATGAGAAATTGACATCCAGTCTACGCGTTCTTGTTGTATAACCTTTCTTGCAACTCTGTTCACGAACTTTACTTCATTTGCGGAATTGAGAGTAACAAAATGATAAGGTGTCAAACCAATGGCTGTGGCTGAGACAGCTGTTCCCCCCTTGCGAGCATTAGTTGTTGTGACTTCATATGGAAGTAATCCGGCATCCGTTATTCCTCCTCCAGCCGCAGCAGTATTGCGTTCCAATGTGCCGTAATAGATCCCACCTTCTGTTCTCAAAGCAAAGTAATCATTACAGCTTCGCAAATCAACAAAGTCAACAGAACCGGGCAGCTCAATCAGTGAGACTCTTTCACCCCCATCCACATGATGTGAAAATGCCGATCGCAAAGTTAAGGAAGTCGAACCGATTTCACTACGGAAGGTATGCAGTCTTGTGTGCCTATGGGGTCCACCCGTTGTTGCCAAGACAATCACATAACCTGATGACGATGCATCTTTTCCAACAGCACTGCGCCCAGGGATCCCTCCAACTCCTCCAGTGATTCTCTGATACAGTATACCACCAACTGCACCGCCATCCACTCCAGTAGAACTAGAACTTGTTGTGGCATTTAATCGACGTAAAAGTACAGGAGTCTCTATTGTTTCATCTACATCATCATTTGCGCCAAGCTCTCCAGCTTTTGTATCAAACGCTGATGATTTTCCTTTATTTTCAGACCCAGGGGCAGAGGCTCCCTTACGGAGATTTACAGAAAAGGATGGTGTGGAAGTTGTAGAGGCAGTGGCATTTGGACTAACAAGTGCATACTCGTACAGTTCACCGTACGATGTCCCCAGGACAATTCTTTTTGTGGACCCCTCAGTTCCACGATCACTATGTTCAACACAACATGTGACTTAGCATAAGCTGCAGAAGAGAATTACAAATCAATGATTTGAAAGGAAGTACAGCTACAGATTCTCACCGATCCCATCCAACAGCAGTAACATAACTCCCCGGAGTCAAACCAGTCTGCACTTCCCCACCACTTCCAGCCAAAACATCGCCCAATGAAACTCCTGGGACGAAACTCGAAAATGATCCGTCTACATTCGGTCCAAATCCATTTAATTTCTTCACCTTCTTTGACGTGGAATGTAAATAGTATGCTTCGCCGTTCCTAGCCGAAAGTAATACGTGACATCCAGTCGGATCCACAAAGGTATGAGCAATACGTCCAAAGTTTGGATCGGTAGCGGTTGCAATGGATGATAATTCTTCTGTAGCGGTTGTAGTAGCTGCTCGTACAGGTGGAGGCAACGGCACTAACTGATTCCCCTCCGATCCCAAAGAGGTACCACGTCGTACATTCCATCGACTTACAAGTCTCAACGGGGGTATGAGTGCGGTCAATGATAACCCCTGATGTTTGCCTGCAATTTCAGAGGATTGTGAGGATCTATCTCCAACCGAAGAAGAGGAGGGGAACGAACCAGATGGCGGAGGATTACATTCTATGGCTGCCACAATCCATCCATTGGAGGCAGAGACACAGTGTGCTCTTGGCGGGAGGACTGCTCGTGTTGCCGATATTTGTAGGTCTTCGTCTTCTATATCATCTGTTGATATTCCATGTTCAGAGGCAGAATGTTGTGAGTATATGTAATCAAAAGATGTAGTATTCTGAGTCTATCTCGGAACACAAAGACCAATTACCCGCTGCAGTTACAGCTCAAACAACAGCTTTCTATAAAATGTGCATAAATTCAGTTGTATTGTATTGAATTCAGTAGAATTCAATTCAACGCCTAAGAAAAGATGCTACTAATTAGCATTCAAGAAACATCACAAAGCAAGCTTTTAGATCCACAAGTAACCACGAGAGTACAGTACACAATGTAAGATCCATACCCAGGCTAGAGAATACAGCAGATCTGTCCAAGTTTGTCAAATAAAGAGCTCCATCAAGAGAGCACGCGCAAGTCGACATGAATGAAAATACACTCTCTCATTAAACTCACTGGACAAACTAACCCCAGCAGCCCCACTAGCAGCCCCACCCAAAACCCTCCCCATCAAACCGCTCAATCCTCCATACCCCGCCGCGCCGCCGCCCTCTCCACCAGCCCCGCTGCCTTGCTGCTCCACCTGCTCCACACTCGGCAACTTCAATCCACACCCATGAATACCAATGGAGGCACCCAATGCCTTGGAAGCCCGGCGGTATTTACGATACGAGGCGGGATCGAGCGATGGGGGCAATGGCCATTCGACGCCTCGCGCTGAATAGATCGGTTGCTGTTGCTGTTGTTGGGTTGTGATGATGGCTGTTGCGGCTTCGCGTTGGTCGGGACGAGAAGAATATCGTCGCTGCGTTGTGGAGGACGAGTAGTCTTCATCGTCGAACGGATTGGTGCTCGCCATGGCGTCGGTGTTTTGATAATCTACGGGCACTTTTGCCTGCCCGCCTTGTGTCCGTGTCTGCCCTCCAGCGCGCCCTTACCCCTGACCGAGGACCCATGTAGGATGTAGGCGGTAGGCCAATGAAAATTAGATAGTACCAATTGCATTTTATGTGGGCCCGCCCTCAACCGACTGCTCTCGCTACCTACTTGCTCAGAACGCACTCCCTCGCCTTTCCTTCCCTCTTCCTCCACACATTATGGTACACATCATCCACAATCGTCTCCATGACGTTGAATCTTTTAATAGAGTTGCCATCCGGTTTACACATTCGCATTTGTAGACGACTTTCGTCGTGAGAGGTTACTTCATTTGATTATGGCTGGCTCACCTTTCGACGCAGCCCAAACATCTCTGCCGATATGCCATTCCGCTTTACACACGTCGAATCTTCGACAAAGAGCTGCCATTTCGTTCACACGTTGGATCGCTTCGTCCCGAGAGGTTACTATAGTCAAACATGTACGGAGACACCTTTCGACGCAGACGAAATCTGATCTTGGATCATCATAGTTGCCATTTCAGTTGTCCGTCGTGAGAGGTTACTTCATTTGATTACGGCTGGCTCACCTTTCAACGCAGCCCAAATCTGATCTTGGATTCATAGGTGCCATTTCAGTCGACCGTCGTGAGAGGTTAATTCAGTTGATTATGGCTGGTTCACCTTTCGACGCAGCCCAAATCTCTGCCGAGGTTGACACATCTGATGGTTTGCTATCAAATCAGATCAATCTCATAAAATTCCTCTTGACGAATCCATCAAATTGAATCATCGATCATTCCCAAAACAAACCATGAAGATTTTGAACACCATCATCGTCGCCACCTTTGCATTCGGTACTTCCGTCACCGCCGATCCCGGCAGCATCAGGAACGTTGATGAGGGAGGGGTCACTGTAAGTTTTGTGCCTTTTGATGTTCTTTTGACGTATCTTTCAATCTTTTATTCTAAAACGGTGTACGCCCACTCGTCTCAGCCCATCCACCTCGATTTCTTGCAAGGTGAGGACGGGGAAGATTGGGGGTGTGGTAGGGGTAACGGCTGCAGATGCTGGAGAGATGGTAACTGCAACAGCGGAAGGTGCTCCTCGGGGTTCAAATGTGCGGACAAGGTAAGGACATAATGATTGTACAACCACATTATGGAAAAGACTAATTGAAATTCCTGCATCAAATTACTTTTGTGAACTGACCCTACAGCTCAACAACGGCCACGGATGTGGAGAGGATGACGATTGTAAGAGTGGTCGCTGCTCCAAGGGGTTCAAGTGCTATGATAAGGTAAGATCACAAAAGCACTTTCAAACTCCGCATAATGAAAAATACTAAATTCATCCAACTCATTGCTGAATCGTCCAGCTCAACAACGGGGAGGGCTGTCTTGAAGATGAGGATTGCATGAGTGGCCGCTGCTCCAAGGGGTTCAAGTGCTATGATAAAGTATGAAAAGGAAAATGATAATTCGTTTGAATCATCTTATCTTGGTCAATCTAACGATGTTGTTGTCTTGATAATACTTTAACCACATAGCTTAAAGATGGCGAGTCCTGTGGGTTTGATGACGATTGTGTCAGTAACCACTGCTCGAACCTTTACCAATGCGAATCCCAGGTAAGCCCTGAGTTTACAATGACACCTATTATTCCGTTCATCTTTATTGATTCTTACCTTTACATCAATTCTTTTATGATTACGTGATGAAAGGAGTGTATTACAGGTGGGGTAGGGAAGCCAAATGGTTGCTCTTGCGTATTTGACTATAACTGTCTTAGTCACCGTTGCTCCAAGGGGTTGAAATGTGAAAATAAGGTAAGAGTAGTGCAGCTCTTACTACTTCTGCACCATGGAAAATACGAATGCATCTAACACAATTGCTGAACCGCTAAGCTTGAGAATGGGAACGGTTGTGCTGAGGATGACGATTGTGAGAGTGGCCGCTGCTCTGCCCTGTTCAAGTGTGAGGCCCCGGTACGTATTGAAGTGTTACAATGTTTGTATATTTGCATCATGACAGACAATATATTAATACACCAATCTTGTTAATTACTATTTACCTTGCAGCTTGAAAATGGCTCATTTTGTACGGAGGATCCAGATTGTGAGAGTGGCCGGTGTGGCGGAGGCCCGCTTGGCGTAGTATGGAAGTGCGAGGATAAGGTGAGATGAATGAAATAGGATTGCGTTTGTCGCATCATATCAAAAGTCTCATCCATTATACAGCTTAAGGGCGGTCAGACTTGCTGGCAGGATCGTGATTGTGAAGCCAGCCTATCTTGTTTCAAAAATCAAGGGTTGAAGCTTAAAGGAACATGCAGAGATTATGCTGAATTAATGAACGTAGGCAACAAGGGAACCTGCAAGCAAGGAAGTCCCGCGGGAGAAATTAAAGTGATGACATATAACTTATTTTTCATCCCGTGTTATTTCCCTGGAGGACTCAACCCGTACCCTTGTCAGCACGAGAAAGAGCAAAAACCTAGGGTTGATAAGCTTGAACCTTGGTTTTCCCAAAGTGATGCTGATGTTGTAAGTTGTTGTGTTTGAATCAATTCTTTGAATCACATCTCCCGAAATGCATTAAACTGTGATTTTGTTCAAGGTGATGTTTCAAGAAGTCTTCACTCACAGAGAAGATATCATTACCGCCATGACAAATGCTGGATTCTGCTACTACATTTCTAATGTCTATGAGTACATTGGTTCAGGGAAACAGATTTTCTCCAAGTATCCCCTTGAAAATGCCGACTTCATGGATTTCTATGATATTACAGTGGATCCTGAATTGAAATTCAGTGATAGAGGAGTCATGTACGCCAAGGTTGTGAAAGATGGGGAGATCTATCATGTTGGGAACACACACACTAGCTCAAACTCGATGGGAGAGAAGGAGGCGACGAGACGCGAAGAGTACAAAATTATGAGGTCATTTCTCGCAGAGAAGAATCCCAACACAAATGAGATGGTATTGTATGGAGGAGACATGAACGAAGACAAGTATAACCACAAGGTGGGAGACAAGTATTACCAAAACATGCTTGCTGAGCTCCATGCATCCGAACCACCCATTGTAAGCGCTCAAAATGCTACTTATGATACTTACAAGAATCCAATCCCTGCAAGTTTTCAAGACGATGATTATCAGGAACTTCTCGATTTTGTCTTGATCTCCAATGAGTATGCTCAAGCTCAGAATGCATCATGCGAGATTCTCATTCCCCAGTGGCCACTAAATTGTGGAGGTGGGAAGGAATGTATGATAAGCGATCACTTTCCCAATGTCTGCACTTTTAACAGTATGGTAAGATCAGAGAGACCTTGTATTATTTGTATCATCACTTGTTGATAACTAACGCAAGGATATTCCATATGATTCAGGGTAATACTACTTCTGCTGTAGTGGAAATTGGTGATACAAACATCCACACCAGCGTAGCTTAGGCAAGGTTCTCAAGTTTGCCGTATTATGGCGACAAAGGAGAGACAAAGGCACTTTGTCTTTAAAGTTCACTTACATTCATAACTTGTTTGCTGCCTGAAAAAAGAAGTTCAATCTAGAAAAAGAGATAGGGTTCATTAGTTTTACTAGTAGATAACTTTTTTAGATTTCGAATTGCTTTTGCCAATAGTGTTGCGACTGTCAGTAACTTGATCCTTTTCCCTAGATATGTTTTACCAAAAGAAGTGTCTGATGGAGGTTCTAAAGACGTCTTGACAGAGGACAAACTTGAAGATTTGGATGTGACAAGTTTGTTGGATAAGTATGCATCATTGTCCTATTTACTCGAGGAGAACAACTCTATTTGAGTCTATTATTAGAGTGGTCTTCTTGGTCATTGCTGTGCTTATTACTCTATTATTTGCTCTCTTATATTATCGTCAGTTGGTGCACAAAAAGATACTTATATCATAGAATTTTGTGCGTCACTATTGTGGCGGCCTTCTGACTTCTCTCACTTCCAACTCGCACAACACTGCCAACACCTGGACGATGGAAGCCCTCATTAGAAATCTGCACAAGACGGCCATTCCTGCCTTGGCAGCGGGGTATGCAATTGAAGCGTTATCAAGGAAAGACCAATCTCATGAGGGTGGTAAGTTAATAGTAGTAACATGTTAAACTCATCTGCCGCGTTGAATTCATTCATCATTTTTATCAATGCCAGAACAAACAGAATCATCCACTGGTTCGTCATCTGCAAGTACACAACAACATATTCACATTCTGCACCAACTAAAGTGCAGCAACATCATCACATCTCCTTCACTAAGCACCACAACAGCCACCCATCATTGCCAATGCGAATCATCATCGTCATCGTCGTCATCCAGTAGCCAACAACAGCCCCATGCCATCGACCCACAGAGACGTCGATTCGCCATCCAACGCTCCCGCACCCTCCGCGTCCTATCCAACACCGCCAAAAAACACACCACACTCTCCTCCCTCTACACAGTCGATTGGGATCAAATCCCCATAGGATCCGGTGCCTTCGGTCACGTTTTACTTGCCACGCACAAACTATCCGGCGATCGGGTGGCATTGAAACGCATACCCAAAAAATTGGCGAGTCGGGAAGATTTCCAAAGGGAGATGGAGGCGTTGCTTAGGATACAAAAGTGGGGCGGACATCCTCATATTTGTGCGTTGAGGGAGCATTTCGATGAGGGGGGGTATTATTATTTGATATTGGATTTGATTGAGGGCGGAGAGAGTGAGTTATATGTATTTATATATATAGTTATTATTGTTGTTGAAATGATGATGTGTTGTGTTGTAGCTGTTGCATGAGTATTCTTTTGTGTCTTCAGTTATTTTTGTAACGACATTCATTTCTTTTACTTTGGCTCACACAACAATATCATCTTCATCTTACTGCAAAAAAATTAATTGTAGTGTTTGATCATTTGGTAACTCACGGTGCCTATTCAGAGGCAGATGCAGCACGTTTGGTTAGAGAGGTGGCATCTGCGTTAGATTTTATGCATGGTATTGGAATTGTACATAATGAGTAAGTATTGACACATCAGTTATAATATCTACCAAACCTCTGAAAAGAATAATGGTCTAATACATATCATATTAGCGTAAAGCCGGAGAATTTAATGTTGAGTACCGAAGAAACAAGAGACGGCGTCATACAATTGGTAGATTTTGGATGTGCTCACGTCGAGGGAGAAGACGACGATGACGACGATCACGATTGGGACAAGATCAGTCCCAAAAAGGATAACGGAACTGCGGGTTTTACCCCAGCCTATTCGGCACCGGAGGCGTTTGAGAGGAGAGATCAACCGTGTCTCCCTCCCGTGGATATGTGGGCATTAGGTGTCATTGTTTACATCATGTTAACGGGGATACATCCATTCGATATCCGGGGTAATGCTACCGACGAAGAGATTGAGGCAGACGTACGAAATGTGGATTTGCCATTACCATTGGGTCCAGATTATGCATTTGCCAATCATTTATCTTCCTCGGCGGAAGACCTCATTCGTAGACTTATGAATCGTGATCCCAAGGAACGAATTTCTGCGTATGAAATGTTGCATCATCCGTGGGTAACTGGTGAAACTGCTAGCAAATCCATCATGAAGGGTTCCGATAAGAGATTGAACAAATATCGTCGGCTGAAAACCAAGCTACAAACACAATTTTTCACAGACGTGGTAGGATGGGCGGATGAAGCTATTGCCGATGAAACACGACGTAGAACTAGTTTAATTGAGAGGTCATTCAAGGCATTTGACGGTTCGGACATTGAAATATCAAAACTGATTAGGGAAACGACAACGAACCCGGCGGCAGCTGCAGTGTCTGAATTAACCTCACCAACGGAGCTCCATCCACCAGACGACACGGACGTTGCAACTACGGCCAAATCCATGACAATGTCCGATTATTCCGATTTACTATCAGAGAACATGAAGCAACGCTACTTCCCCAAAGGCCATTACATATATCACGAAGGCGAGAAAGGCGATCACATGTACTTTCTTAACTCGGGAACAATTGAAGTTATTACTAGTGACGGGATAAAAAATACTCGACACGCTGGTGATTTCTTCGGCGAGGGCGCCTTGCTCCATCCGCGGGGAACGAGAGCGACCACAATCAAATGTAAAACACCAGTGCATGTTATTGAGATCAATAGAGAATACTTTGAAAAGTACATGTCGAGCTCTAATGGACTTGTCCTTAACTTGAGAGAGAAGGATAAGATTCGAAGGAGGAATCGTGCCAAGGCACTGCTCAAGATTCAAAGCGGCATGAAGGCAGAAAAGTTTAAAGAAGGCGACACGCTTTACAAGGAGGGTGATCCAGGAGACTCCATGTATATTGTAGAAGAGGGCAAGGTCGACGTTACTACGCTAGGTCACCGGGTGATTGTTGCAACCCCTGGAAATTTCTGCGGGGAACACTCTCTCCTCACTGGTCGAGTACGAAATACAACAGCTAAATGCATGGATCCTAGTGGATGCACTGCTCTTCGTTTAATGGGACGAAATTTAAGGAAACTGATGGAAGTTCAGCCTCAACTGAAAGAATCGGTTAGTTTAGTGTTGATACCAAAATGCATATTTCTCAATGTGATCATTATTCTAACTATATATTGTAACAATATATAGCTTATAGATATGATGAATCGTCGCGACTTTAAGAAAGCCCTTGTGATGAGACTGTAAGTTAAAGTACCAGCGAGCAAACCTTTCTCTGAGTAATCATTCTAACAGCACTTTCAATTTGTAGAGGACGTGAATTTCCATATTCCCATCCACGCGATGCATTCGATGCAGTAGATACCAAACACCGAGGAGAGCTAGAAAAGGAGGATGTTGCCCAACTAATGCGTGAATTCGACAAAGAATATACTGATAATGAAGTGGAACTGATGATGCAAACTCTTGACTTAAATCGGTCTGGAAGGGTCACTTTTGAAGAATTTAAGAAAGTATTTATAGGTGACATCCGTGCTACTCAGTCAATGTAGATTTCATAATATGGAATTACTACTTTGTTAGGAAGTACCACGACAAATAGGCTTTTTATTAAAACAAATATAGGTTCAGGTGTTGGCCAGAGATGCAGGAACGGATTAAAGTAGGTTTGTCCCATAAACAGCAACCCATAGCCTAAACACTTCTAACATGCTTCGTAGCTTTGCCGATAGAAACCTTTTGCATTTTGTCAGCAAACTGCAGTATTCCAATAGTATCAGACAAATCAGCAGGATCGGATTTGACACAGCAAAGCATAAGGACTTTGGTATCAGCCTCCAAACTGTCACCAAGAAGATGTGTTAATGTTGAATTGCGATAAGGAACAGAGCGGTCAAATTGACATCTTGCATTAACCACGTCATTTAAGGCATCGATTGACTTGTCGGAGAAGTGGATATTATCGTCGTTTGTTGTAACTGCACCTTCCATCTTTTTGACTCCATGAGCAATGTCTGATGCTGCCATATCAACAAATTGAAGTTTGCCTTCGGTTCCCACCCCGGTTGCTATATTTACAGATGTGATATGGAACGTTGTAATGACATTAGAGTTCTTCTCGTAGATGTTGGGATCTAAACCACCCTGTTTCAGTCTTTCTGCTCGTTTGGCCAGCACTTCACGCCATATAGATGAGGCATGCTCGAACGATTGAATAGGGATCGAAACAAGACCTTGCACAACAGTGTTGCCGTCAATATTTGTCTGGATCTCCATCTTTCCCTTTTGCCATTCCGGATTCATTTCATTGTTTCTCCTACGTTTATCGCGCCGAATCTCGTGGATGATTACTCGTCCATTTTCATCTGCTGAAGGAGTTCCCGCTAGCAGATCAATTAGCTTTTCATTATGCACTTCCAAAATTGTCACGGAGACAGCATCCTTGAAACGATCTGTTCGGTGTTCAGCAATATTAAAGAGTTGTTTCAATGCCTGAAGTTGCACACCGTGAGACTCAAGTGATCCCAGGACAGAATGAGTCTTGCCACTCCCATGCTGACCAAATGCCATCAAAGTCACATTAAATCCATCGAGCGAACTGATGAGAGGCTCTTCTAACTCCGAAAAGACTTCATATTGCGAGGCGTGCGGTGCGAACACCCGATCGAACTTGAAACTCATCGGCGCATCTTCTTCGTTAAGCACCAGAATATCATGGGTGGGTATTTTGAGAATAGATTTGCTGTCCGCAGGAGGCTTGGGTCTGCAGTAGACGCGTACAGTTCCACGAATATCCTGTAATTCATTAAGGAGTTTCAGTCTCATGGCACTCTCAGCGGCAAGTTTTTCCTTCAAGAATGTAGTTTCAGCCATGGAGGCAGAAATGGCTTGTTTGGCATGATAGGACCATTCTTTTGACTGAGACTGAAGAGTTACAAGTTCATCCTTGGTTGTGTGCCGAAGAAGTGCAAATTGTTTTTGTAGTGTTGCCAAATTATTGCTGATGAGCATTGTCTTGTCTTTGACGGCTTGTTCTTTGGCATCCAATGCAGATACAACACTGGTAGTATCCACCACCGGAGGCTGTTCCTCGACCGAAGCAGCACTGCTCTGTCGTTTCCGTCGGCTACTGAATGATAGACCCATGCGACCAGACTTGGACTTTTCCTTGCGTTCATGCTCCTCCTTTATCTCTTTAATCTCTTCATTTTTCTTTTCCAACACACCCCGTAACCTCTCCAATTCCACCTCCAATTCTCTCCGTCTATCCAACGCGCTCTCCAACTCCTTAGCCTGCCTCTCATCGCCCCTCCCAAACATTTCTTTCAACGAGGCAAACATCCTAGCCGCCCTCCGTCTCTCGCTCGCCAACTCCTCCACCATGACACCTTGATGAATCTCCGCCGCCGCCGACCTAGTCTTGAGCGATCCCGCCTCCTCCTCGGCCGCCTGAGCCTGCCTCCTCCAAAACGCCGTACTCTTCCTCTCGGCGCTCAATCGTTCCTCCGCCATTCTCGCCCTGGCAATGGCCTCGGCGCTCTTCTTCTGAGCCAACGCCGCCGCCTCGGCCGCTTTATGGGTCACGGTCGAGTTCCAATCGCTGCTGCTGCAATTTTCGGCCGATTGGATGGCCTGTTCGGCCACCTTGACGGCTCGTGCGGCCTCGGCTCGGGAGGCGTCCAGTTCGGAACGGAGTTCGATAATGGCTTGATGTAATTCTTCGACGATTTCTTGATCGACCGCTCCGGTTAAGGAGGATACGTGCGAGCCCGCATCGTTATCATCATCATGTTCCAACTTTTTGGAGTCTTGGACCGTAGTGTTGGCAGCTGCTCTATTATCCGGCGGTGGATCCAACATCGATTCCGACTTGGTATCAATCGACAAAATTCGTTTCCGCGCCGAAGCCGACATGGTATCTCCGCCCATACTCGCCGTTCCCGGCGCGGTACCGGGCGTCGATGCAATGGTGGCTTTTTTGGAGGAGGTCTTGCTTTTGTTCTCGTCGAAGAATGTCAATTCCTTATCGTCGTCGGATGCCTTTTCGGAATTGGGGGTTAGGGCCGGTAATATATTGTCAGTGTTGATGTTGTTGTTGTTGTTGTTGCTGCGTGATGAATCGTTGTTATTCGTAGTTGCTGCCGAGAGTACTTGTAAATGATTACGAACTTTGGGAGTAGACGAATGGGAGGAAGAAGAGGTACCAGCTGCGGTTGTTGTTGGCAACAACCCCGGTTCCGAATACGCCGCCGATAAATGATGCTGCTGATGTTTCTCCTTACGCGTCAAACTCGGCGTTCTCAATTTCTTCCTCCCCACACTGCTACCGCCACTAACAATCCTCGCATCATAACCGGAGTTAATCTCCTCTTCTTCCAACGGAACATTTAAAAACACGCTAAACGCACTGGCAAATTTATCTCTATCCAATTTAGTAGGTGCCTCCACATCCAAACATCCCTTATTATTATTCCTCGTTACTATGGATAATAATCGGGAGGACGGTGCGGCCGATCGTTTTGTACGTTCGGTCGTTTTACCCTTTTTTACCGCGACGAATTGTTGGAGGGGTACGGTAACGATATTCTTTTTACCCCATGATAAGGCTTTGAGGGATGTTTCTTCTTTTAATAACGAGTTGTGATCCAATGGTTGATTGGTCATGTTCTTGTTGATACCACCGTTGTTGTTGTTATTATTGGTAGCGATACCGATACCGCCGTTGGTGACCACCTGAAACGGTTTCTTGACATCAAACACCCCGTAATTACGTATTTTTTCCAAAAATCGAACGGAGCTGGCGGTGGATCGGGAGGATACCGATACATTATCCCCTCGATTATGATGATACCCTCCTCCTCCCATAATAGTATTATTATTGTTGTTGTTGGTATCATCGAGATACGGCAGAATCATACCCTCCCCCTCGTAATCCGATGACGAGACGGGACGAAGCGGCACGCACTTGACGTAACGTAATTGTGCCTTGCCCGACGAATTGATTTTACGTATGGCCACCCCGAGTTCGTCGGAGGTGAGTCGTTGTTCGAACATGAATTGTTCGTCCGAGTCCAACTGCTGCGATGTTATTGATGTTATTGTGGATTGAGGTTGAAGCGGGAGCGGATCGTTACGAAGAGGGGTGGAGATGGATTGCGGCGTGCTGAGACTGTGCACTAGCGGCATGCTCTTGCTCAGCATGTTGTTGTTGTTTTTGATGCTGTTGGGAGTCATGCTCCTCGTGGTTGTTAATTTATTGGCATGCTCCCTCGAGGTGACGCTGCCATTCGCATTCGCACTGCCGTTAATATTATTATTAATATTACTGTTGCCACCGTTACTAATAATGATATTACTTCCAGCAGCAACAACACTTGCATTGTTGACACCGGCGTTGCCATTGCGGCTCATCTGCCGTCGTGGACTGACGAATCGTTCGTCCTTGGGATTTTTGGGGATGGTGCACGGAGACGAGGCCGATCGAGTCGTCGTGTTGGTTGTGGGCACTGCCATTCTCTCTTCGTGTGTTGTAAGAATTAATTTAGATAGGATGTTGTTGGTTGATTAAGATGCTGGTTGATTACGATGACACGACAACGGGACTTGCAGGTGGAAAATTGAAGTGTTGGAGCGTCTGATAGATGGCTTCTTTCGTCTCTTTTGGTCGTATTGGTGGCGTGTGTTCGGCTCCGTCATTGTTTTGTTTTATTGGCGAGGAGCGAGAATGCTGATTTTTGATTCTTGTAGACGGAGAAGAGCCTTTTTTTTGGAAAACGTATCTTTATTAGGTAAAATATTTATAAAACGCACATACTTTTTTGGAATAAAAGAAGTACTGGATCATAGAACAATAAACTCTAGATATGACACGGCCGTCGAAAACCTTCAATTTCAA
>JALLPH010000002.1:0-43027 GCA_036939855.1 Cyclotella choctawhatcheeana
TTAACACATTAAAGTCAGGCTCAGGCGATCTCGGAGAGCCTTACATTCCGTAAACTACGGTAGTACATAACAGTTTCTTCTCAAATTCCCGATACAATTTTACAGGTAATTACGCAATTGCAATATTGTGTTACCTATGTTGAAATGCTTACCAACCAAGACCCCAAGACGCCCTTATCCTCTCCGAAAATGATGAATCTCGCACCATCAACCATGCGCAGCTATAACCATGAACGAAGACACATATGGTACGATCAACAGCTTTTGCAAGATAGGAATGCGAACGTACATTCAGGCACATCCTTGTGCCACACTCAACCGTTGTGATCATGTTCTATGTTTGTGATCGTCTCATAAATTCATAAAAAGAATCAAAACAACTACGCAGTCGACAATTACAAACGACAACACAAACTATAAATCAACTCGTCAACAAACACTAGTAATCACATCATGGCCTTATTCAAACTCCCAACGACAAAGAAACAAGGCGTCAAAGCTAATCAAAAAACATCTGCTGGCAAGACCAATCCCTTGGATAGAAGCTTACGATCCAAAATGTTCATGTATGATCTAAGGATGAACACCAAGAGCCAAATGAATGTCTTGGATACTAGCTTACGGGCAAAGATGTATGACTTACGGATGAATAATCTGGGCATGTCTAATAAACAAACGGGTAATACTACTTCCAAGAATAAAGATGATGTGCGTAAGAAATCCTCTGCATCGTCGGGGATGTACATGACTTCAGACTTCATGGCGTATGGCCTTACTAAATGAAAACAAATATTAGAGAATAGTGTATGCTAGGTTAGGTTTGAATGCTAATAAGAAATACTACAAAATATATTGTAAACTATTGAACTGTGAAACATGTAACTTTAACGATTAATAACAGATGTCCATTTCACAAATGAATATATTTACGCTATCTTTATTAGCTGTCCTGCTGTCTCTCATTGCTGATTTTGAACTTGGACACATGAAGCATAACTCTTGCACAAAGCAATTTGTTGTGTTACGATCACATCTTAACCTGCCTTCATCGATTCTCGTGATTATTTTAATTTCAATGAGCAGCTATTACAATCATAGTAGCAAAGTGTAGCTAAACAAAATCACATAGACATAGCAAACAAAACGAAATCCTACAAGCAATCAACTCAGTTCGTTGGCAGCTCCTCAAACATTCTCAAAACCAACTGACGAGAGTACTCTTCACAAAATGGAACGACTTCAAAAGAGAGATAACTTCCAACATAATATGTATTGCGGTATCCTAAAATATAATATTAAATGGTGAAACTTGATGCATGGAATAGTCTTGAACATGTACCAGTTAGATCAAACATACCTTGGAGCTTCTCAATTTCAGTGTAAAAGGTAGGGAAATCTTCCGATGATACTGTGGGAAAGTAGTTGTCATACAACCTCTGTTTGATGGGAGTATCAATTGTACCACCCCAGTAAGTCTCAGCGTTGTCCTGTAGCACTTCAAAAGCTTCTTTGGAAGAAGTTTCACTGCTCATGATTTGGTAGAATGTCTCGGCACTGGAGGAGATGTCCGTCTTGGCAAGAACATTGATGCTGTTCCGATTTTCTTCCCAACCTTGATCTGCAAAGAATTGAACCTCATATTGCCCATCACTACCAGCGGCATTTGCAATTGTGGACATGTACTTGTAGCCTGAAACTTTACCTAAGAGACCTATCTCGTACTCAAACTCTTTCTTATTCATGAATGAAAGGGCTTTGTCAGGGCTTGCAGAGATGATTAAACTGTCAAATTGAAGAGGCTTCTGCCCTGTTGCCTTCACCTCAACATAGTCCTTGGCCCGCTTTACTTTGGTAACTTTTGCCTTCACACGTACATCTACATATGAAGCCATTGCATCAAGAAGCGACTGGAAACCGCACGGGAAACTAATGTATGGAGCTCCGGCTTGGGCAACTGTGTAATAAATCATTGGCAAAAATATGCCTGCAGGGACAGTCTCATAGTATCCATACCCATAGCCTGCATAAAGAGGACGCATTGACTCAGCTAAGAGGGTTATACCATGTGATTCTGCAAATTCAGACAGAGGTTTTGCAAGCTCCTCTTTGTTTTCGTCAATGCCATCCGCTAAATTCATGGTTGTAATCTCAGGGTATTCAGCAACAACTGTATAGAAGTTTTGAAGTGCCTTGTTGATCTCACTCAAGGGGTCCTCAGGATTGACCTGAGCTGCAAGATATCCGAGATAGTTTTCTTGTGGAATCTTCATCGACCCAACTACAATCTTGAAATCTAGACCAACCTCACCATAGGGTACTCCCAATTCATCGGCCAAAGCTTTTATTACTGGAGAACTTGTAATAACTGCACCCAACTCAGTTGGTCTCTGGTCACCGCACAATGCTTGAGCTTTGGCTTCCATTTCATCCGTGAGGTCAACGAAATCATTCACAGGAGCACCTTCTTCAAGATACACTGAATCAATCTTGCCCCCTACTTTATCCTCAGCTTCGAATACTATTACGTTATAGCCAAGCTTTTTGAGGTTGTAGGCAGCTGTTAACCCACTTATCCCCGCCCCAATCACTGCCACCTTGTTTTTCTGTTCCAGATCTCTGCTCTTACCCCAGCGAAGGCTGTTACTGGCAAGAATAGGATTGAAACCAGCTATTGCAACGGCAATAAGAATATCTCTTTTCATATTATATGTTTTTGTAATGTTGGATCGGATCAATTTGTTTGCTGTTGTGTGTTTCGCGTATAAATTAATTTATGGCACCTCCTATCTCTTCATAAATGGTCGATCAATCCGAATCATAACATTGAATGCGAACTGCAAACAATGATATGATCAAATCTAATAGTGGCAGTGCAAATCGGTGCAACTGGTACTAATGTCTCGTTTGGCCTTCTCTTCTCGTTGACTCTTCCCTGACCCATTGTCCCATCCTTATACATACACTGCCAATTTCTAGGTCGCCTCTCGAGCCTCTAGTCACTCGATCAACATGATGATGACGGATGACGGATGATGTATGGCCCATTACCCGAGCTATTTATTCATCTTCTATAACAGTATGACCCAATCCACGAAATACCTCCGCCGTCCTATCTCGATTATCATCCTTGACCAAAATATAATCCGTATCAAATGTGGAAATTGCGAATATCGATATCCCATTCTCGGCAAGTGGATTGGCTAGATTGGACAATATACCCGATACCCGTCCATGAAAAATCGAGCGGTCCTCGTACCTTGAATGCTACCCGTCCATTTTCAACCTTGACATCGGTGTCATTCGTTATTTTGGTATTAGAAATATTGTTTATGATTTCTTCGGAGCACACTATTGTCAATTCATCGGTTGTTTTTGTAATGGACAGGAATGATGCTTCCTTGGATGCTAGTAGCGATGATGGGATAGATTTGGTTGGAGGCAGGTACTCAATATTATTTTGAGTTCAGACGGAGACAGAAACAGTTCAAAAGTGGTAATATTATGTTCAGTTCAGACGGAGACCATTTACTTGAAAGTACCTCTTCACTGTTGATATGGCACTATGATTCGATCTGTTTCATACAAGCATCTATAGCTCAAGTGTGTTATGTATGGTATTGCTGTGAGGGTCTGGAAGAGTAGTGTCGGTAGATAGGTGTCAGCATTGGCCACACAAGAATAGAGTTGCCGTGGGAGGCGTCAGGCAATTGCGGCGGCGGAAATCACCATGGTTGGGGAAATCAGAACTCGCACCTCTGGGTAGACTCGCCGAAAAATCAAGATCGCTAAAAACGAAATCTTTTTTGTGTGGCGGGAAAATACGTGTTCTTTCATTTTGCCCTCCTTCCTCGCTCCTTTCGCTTCCCTTCAAAATTCCACCATGAAGAATGCTCTGATAATTGGCGTCTCCTACGCCAGCAGTTGTGATGCATTTGCAACCACCACTGCATCATCCAAAAGACGGACAATAGCCGCTCTCCAAAGCAGCAGCAATGGCCGCAATAGCCCGGGCTTCGTACCGTTTTCAAGCGATGACAATCCCGTCCGATCGACTTCAGGCGCAGCACCCAACAGTCGTCGACCCATGGCCGATCCCTTTGCACCGCCATCTCCTTCTTCGTCCTCTCGTGGCCGATGGCGAGAACCTTCCTTCGACAACAACATGATGTACGCACCAGAATTGATGATGATGATGGGACAACAACAGCAACAGTCGAACCTATCGCCGTATTACTCCCGTCCTTCAGTCAATGACGTAGATCCACGATACATTGACGTGGAACGTGAGAGGTATTCGCAACGTCCTCATCCATCCACGATGATGCCGCATCATCGTCAACAGTCTCAATCGTCTTGGCAGGGTATGGATGGTAGGATTCAGGTACATTACAAACACACACATGCTATGAACAAAATCTATTTCTTTACAAATGTTGACTCTTAAACCACCCCTGCATAATATTTTACGTTTCTTCTTTGCCAGGGTGGATCGCGACATACCTACGACAACTTCGGTTCCTCGCAAACATTCGTCGAAACGGACGGTAGACCCCTCCATGTCGAAATGGAATTGTACGATGGACCGAACAATACCCCGACACGTGTGAAAATGTACAGCGAGGACGGACGACAGCGACCCATGAACATTCTTACCGATACAACCCATGATGGATATTACGGTGGTGGTAGAGGAGGAACTGTCAGTATACGCAATGTGGGGTCTATGGAATTTCCCATTAATGCCGGTGTAAGCAACAGGAATTATGGAGGTAGTAGCAGTCATCCAGGAATGATGATGGGCGGTGCACCCATTCGTCCCATGGGTGAATACATGATGCAACCCAGCGGTATGAGACCCGGCAGCAACAATTACTTATCCCCATCGACATCTCGTGGTGAAACGGTCCAGGGTGGTTCACTTAAAACATTCACCTTACCCCATCATGTCAATGCCGCTCAAGTTACAATAACATCTGACGGGTTACCAGTCAATGCCAAGGTGGAGTTATGGGGAACATCGACACATGTGAAACAATTGGCAGAAGTTTACAATGATAACGGACAGACTAGACCTTTCGCGGCTATTATTGATGTGCCCGGTGGGGAGAATACAATTGCTGTTAGGAATACGGGACCGTTGGAGTATCCGATTCGGGTGGTTGTGGAACCTGTGGGGATGGGTATGGACAATAGGATGAGCAATAATAATATGATGGGTGGCAATGAGATGATGAATTATGATTGGGAGGGACCCCCTCCTCACGGTCTTATGGGAGATGTCATGATGGATGATCCTAGAATGATGTTGCCACCCGGACCTCCACCACCTTGGTAAGGTCAAATGTTAGAAAATTAGAAATCATACTAAAGTGTGGCTGCTTAGATTACAATTGAATTAATCAGTCTTATTCAATACGCGTCAGTGTTGCACTTTAATTTACAGTATTTGTGCCAAATGTAGTTTCTGGATTTTCTGCATCAACCATGCTATGATCTGGAAATTGCCTCGGGATATTCTGTACCAAAAGACCCAATGATTCTTCCAACACAACTACAACCAATTGGTATAATCTATAATTACCCAATGAAGTCAAATGCAGTCCATCGCTGAGATAATCTTGTTTCCACTTCGTATCATAATCACCTTCAGCATTCGAAATAACATCTGATGATTGTATTGGAAGCTGCATGCCATTCCACAAGTCTACCACTGGCACCTTCATTTCGTTACCAACCTTACCAACTTGCGAGGCATAAAGTCTTGTTACATTCTCATTGTCGCGTCTTTGCTTCATAATGTCTGTATCACACGGAGGTGGAGTCAGTAATGCCACCGAAACACTGCTTCTAGTATAATTGTCATTATAAGATTGTATCATTTCAATCATTTGTTTTAGATTGGACGAATACTCATCCAATGGAACGTGATGACGAGAGCACGTCCCATCGGGAAGACATGAGTCATTGGCTCCATACCCTATTAGGAATGTGTATTGCGAATAGAGATTGGTTGCCGTAGTCTCTTCTTTGTGTTGATGTTCCTCTTGTGTACATTGACCATTGTCGACACAACTCGACATGGCATACCCATCGCTACTATCATGACTTCCAAGTATCTCCTGTAGAATAAACGGTAATGCAGCTTTGCCCCATCGTGAATTATATCCGTTCATACCCCGATTGATCACATCGACTCGTCGATTGTAATGAATGGAAAGAGAGGCGACCCATCCATTGGACGTGGCGGAGCCCTGCTCTGTGATGGAATCACCGATGAGGATTAGCTTGGGTCGTGGAGCGAGTGTGGTGTGATGGAGGTAGGTTTGGGAGGGGACTGGAGGCGTGGTGATGGTGATTGCTGGTGTTGGTGCCTTTGACATTGAGGATATTGGGATGGGGATTGGGGATGGTTTGATTCGATGGCGGGAAAATCAGTTCAGCTCACTGCCACTACACATGGGCGGGGTGCCTCCAGCCAATGGCCGCCATATTGATGTCTGCACAGAGCAACACACGATGTTATTAGCCAGCAGTCCTACTGTTTGCTATGGGCATAATCGTCTCCTCCACCGCATACTGAGTTGTCGTCGCGTCTTCTCATCTCCGCCGTCGTCTTTCAGTGATTCTTCAAATGATGTTCAATCATCACCCCTTTGTACAAAAACATCACTTCCAATAGGTGTATTCATCGACCTGGACAACGTCGCTCCGTCAACACATCGAAGACGAGATGCCAAGCAGTTCATTCATCCACTTATACAGCTGGGCCGTCTCATTAATAACCATGAAGTACTACCGCCATCATCATCTACATCACTACTTGAATCATTAGACAACCCATCCATCAAACGGATGCAACAAACATTTCAGCTGGAAGTTACAGCCTTTGGTAATCTTGCCACACGGTCGTTCAAGAGTACGAAACAACGAAGTCTCACATTACAAGATCAAGAATACATACCCTGGACACAAGATGACAATATAGCACAAACTGGATACGATGCACAAGCCGATACAATTCGATGCGGCATATGTGGATTCAAGGTGAAACTCACCAAGAAGAAACGTGACAAATACAAACGAATGGGTGTTTTGAAGGAGGATATAATGCTACAACGGGAGCTTAGGCAACATACCAAGATTCATAGTCAAGAGCAGAAGAAACGTCTGCAGAAGACGACGGCAACGGGGAAGAAACGATTATTGGGACAGAAAGAAATGATGCGGCTACGAAAATACAATTCCGCCATGTTGGGTGTCACTCGTGGTCAAATGAGTGGTTTTGATCTGCGCAGTGGTAAAGCTATTATGAAGAATCGTAATGATTTATTCCAAGTTCTGAGAGAAATAGGTGTCCGTGTCGTGTCCTGCAATGATGTGGATAATGAACTTGTCTCGACTGCGACCGAATGGATGAACCGAATTAGATCATGCAATGACAAAGACACAACAAACATTGGTAATCAAGGGCATAATGGAGTAATTGTCGTGTACTCCAAGGATAGTGATTTTGTTCCACTGCTCGAATTGGCGAGAAAATATGGATTCATTACTATCTCAATGACTGACGAAAGGGTTCAGACTTCAAAGCTATTACAAGCCAGTGACATAGTTATTGGCCAGGGTTTATTTTCAAGTTTAACCAAAGGAGCTATTGATGGTTTCGATGATGATGAGAGTATAGATTCACACGATGAGGTCAACGATGGGCTGGATCGAATTGAGATTTTAGTTCGAGGTGCATTTGGGACTAAAGACAACTACTCATATGACACAACATCTGAAAATGATGAAGATATCTTTGAAATTCGCAAGCTTCAGAAAGCCCCATCACTTCAATTCAAAACTATTGCCAATTCAAGTGACAAATCAGTACATGCCACATCTATCAGTGATGTTGGTTTTGAATTCATGGTTGCAAGACGAGAGGTTGATCCCAATAATGCCTTGAGTGGCATGGTGAGATGGCATTTAGCAGACGAATCTATTCATGATGATATTGACAGAGAAGAACCATTCGACGAGAATGGAATGGCAATGATTATTCCTACTCCAATGTCGCAACTTAAAAATGAACATATCAGGAGAGATTCACCATATTTCAAGAGATCCAATGTTAGAAAGCGGTCAAAGAAAAAGAAAATTCATGAAGGCAAAAGGGATAAATAAGGCTAAGATCCAAACTCGAAAGGCTACTGTTAAACAGATAAGAGAACAGCAATCAGAAGCTAATAAATAATTGAATGGTCAATGAAAGATATATTTTTATGCTACATCGGTCTATCACGTTGACTTTTCTTTATTACTGTGACCTGCATCTTTGTTTATAACATACCGAGCATAATTAAAACAGATCCATAATTCAACAGACGCAGACAGTAGCCTACCAACATAGGATATCATCACCAAGATGTAAACACCACGATCCGACAAAAGTTGCCTCGGCCAAACAGATTCATCCGCATACATCACATAAGTACCCATTGGTGCAATAAATAAGCCATATATTGTCAAAATACCGAGGAAGGTACGGAAATTGTTTTTAAAGACTGCCTGCACCCAAAATGGAGGCTCATTATTCTGAGTCATATCTTTCCAATGACCATTTTCACTCTGAGCAGTTTGCATTTGAGAACAAAACATTGTAATCCATTCGAGAAATATGGTGGCGGTCCATATACAGCTCATGACATATGAATCCATGTTGCTACCATCATCTCGTTCGTATGTTCCTTCTATTCGAATACAGGATATCCACATAATCGACCGCAGAATATTATCGGCAATTATATCCAATAACATTCCGAATTGAGAACATTGATTTAGTTTCCTTGCGGCTATACCGTCGAACAAATCGAGTATGGAGGCAGCTATCCACATATTGAGAGCTTTGTTGTGTTGTTGATTTATTATTGCAATTCGATACCCATAGAATGCAAGAAAAATGCGTAGGTAACCCATTAAATTTGGAATGTAGAGTACAATCTTCCAATGAGAGTTTGCTGTCGTTGATGAATTATAACTTGCACTTCTCTGGCGATTGGTGGAGGGTTCTGCGACGAGTGGGTTCCCATCGACATCACAGATCTGCCCCGTGCGATCGCAATCGATGTATCCTTTTTGTTCACTGCTCATTGAAGGAGTTGTTTTAGTGTAATTTGTGAATGGTTCTGCCTAATTTTGCAGCTGATTAAGTGTTGTTAATGGTTGTTAGGGTCTCTGTAATAGATGCGATGAGCGTTGAGTATTACTGGTCGAGGGGTTGCCATTATTTGCCATCACCCTTTTCCTTTTTCCTTTCGCCATTGGAGTGAAAAATCTTTCACTTTTTCTTTTCACTTTCACTTCGCCATCTTGCACTCAATAATTTCACCTTTCACTTGCTTTCACCTCCGTCCAATTTTACAGTTCACAAAGTTACCCGTTACCCCATCATCATCAAAAAACAACCATGACGTTGCCTCGCCCAACCATCAACTCCATCAAAACCAACCTAAGCGACGCCGTATCCTCCAAAAATCCACAAGCAGTAGCCAATGCCATACAGCTTCCTCCGCTTCATCGCCGCACGAACCCGTCCGACGGTGCCGCTGCATCTGACAGCACCCAAACACATCAGCAGCAACTCAAAATTGATGGAGCGGATTGGTCGCCGGTGCTTAATTCATTGTTAGATTGTCATGCTGCCATTTCTTCAGTAAGTAATCTTTGTTGAACTTAAGATGTTGATGATATCCTCGTAGTCTTTGATATGGACGAAATCCAAGAGTTTTGTCAAGATGCATTTTCAACTTTCTTAAAAATTGGGGGACTACCAAATCAATCAAAAGGATTGAAATTACAATGGTTTGGTTCCCTGTATATTGTTATAGAAATGCTATATAATGTGCGGAGGATTATCTAACCTTCATCAGTTGTAGATATCCATTCCCGAGCCCAATTCCCTGCTATGTGACGGTTTTATTTTACAAGATGTAGACAGGAACCCAGTGCTCCAACATTCGTCTATTGTAGTTATTATTTGTGAAACTTTTGTTTGGTCAAGTGAAAGTCTCATATTTTCTTGATGTCGTTGTGCTATCACAAAACTGCTTATAGAAAAATCCAGAACAGACATACGAAGCCCAATCTTCTCTCCATTCAGCAATCAATCACATCCTAGGATCCACCAAGGGAAATTGGCTCATCCCCGCACTGCACGTGACATGTCGAAACACTCATCGTGCCGCCGTCTTGGCTGATGAATCCGTCAGTGTCGTGTCGAATCGACGGAACGATAATGCCAAATTGCAGAATGCCGTGACGTTATTACAGGCTAGTTACAGTAAGACATTGAATGATCGAACGGACTTTAAACCGGGTGAACCGTTAAGTGAGGAGGGGTCCAAGAAAATTGGTGTGCTATATATTGTTAATCAGCTTTTTAGTATGTACTTTCAGTTGAATACGCTTCGATTGTGCAAAAATCTTTTAAAGTGAGTACACACTCCATCACTCGGATTTTGTGGTAAATATTATTTATTGAGTCACCTTTGCTGACTGATTATGTTGTACCTACACATGATAATATTATAGACCCGTTGAAAGTCGCGGTATTCATCAAAATGGTACAATGGGTGAAATGGTAACCTACCGATACTACGTGGGGCGTCTCAACATGTTTGAAGATCAATATGAATTGGCAGAAGAGAATTTTGACTATGCTTTAGAGCATTGCCATCGATCGGCGGTTGGGAACAAAAAGCGTATATTGAATTACCTGGTTCCTGTAAAACTTTTAAGGGGTCGTCTTCCGACGAATAGATGTGAGTTTGTTTTCAGTTGTGTTATTACCTTAGGTACTATTCCGTCTCGACGCTAACATTTCGACCTTGCTGAAGTGCTTGAGAAATATTCTCTTCACGAATTTGTCCCTCTAATGAATGGTATGCGCACTGGAAATTTGATTGATTTCACCAATGGATTGTCCAAGAATCAAGATCTTTTCATAAGGTGAGAGTGCTTTCCTATTACGCTTTCGTAGATAGGCCTCGCTCACACGGCATTTTCATGGTTTGCAAGGAGGGGTACCTATCTTTTACTAGAAAAGTGCAAAATGATTTGCTACCGCAATCTCTTCAAACGTGTCTACAAAATTGTTGGCAAGGAGCAAATCAGTCTTGATGTAATTGCCAAGAGTTTCAAATGGCTCGGGATGCCAATTGATTTAGATGAAGTGGAATGTATACTGGCAAATCTTATCTATAAGCAATATATTCGTGGTTATCTGTCGCATACAAAGAGGGTGCTGGTGCTTAGTAAAAAGGACCCTTTTCCTGCATCCAAGGTCATCAAATAATATGGAGGGTAGTGGATTTTTTAGAATGGTTAATTTTACTCTCTAATACATGTTTACATTTATTGCTACTGCATTGGAAGATTGATTCCAAACCTAATGAATCGTTTCACGCTGATCTAAAAGTATCATACATAATTTGATTTAGTGTTTATGTTGACTCTACATCCCATCGTGCACAAGACAAGAACAATTAAGAATATAAAACCCATTTTTTTCAGCATAATGATTTGACTGGAGTGAGCGTCTTTCCTTTTTTCATGTGTAGCATATGGCTGTTATGGCAGTTGCATTGAGTTTGCGACATAAGGGAACAACTTATGATGTCTGATGTCGTTTTTATCTTCTTCGTCTACGTGTCTTGTCTCATCTTGCTTTCTTTCGTATTAAATTCCTCGTAGGCAAAGACATTGATCCCGCTTAGGTCTTGCCTCATCTAGAGTTTCATCATAACCAATTAATTGTAACTAGACAAAGTGGAACGTAATACTTTTTAACTTTAACCTAGCTAGAAAACATGTAATCTACCTATATAGCATCTTGATACATCATGTCCTAATGCCGTTTTCTCGTAACTAATGTATAGTTCTGCGTCGATCTCAACATAATATAAAGACACAACAACGCCAAAATGGGGAACTTGACGGCAAACATGATGTAGTGCATAGTTCGGGAAGTGTCGAGCATATACATCGTCAAATATAGACTGCAGCCTAATATGCACATAATCAAGGTACAGATTGATCGTAGGGTGGCTGTTCTCTCATAGTTGCTTGGTGTGTGGATGGGCTGCTGTGATTTGTTCTCTCGTTCGCGGCGTTGCGGGGGCGTTAGAAGTGCGAGCTCCCGGTTGACATAACACATGGTGGCTTAGTTTGAATGCAGAAGTCGACGGTTGAGTCGAATAATGTGTGTCTCTAGACGATGAAAAATGGTAACCACAAAGGAGCTTTCGTGTCAAATCAAAGGCGATGAGAACTGCAATCAATCCAATAAATCTTGATCCGAACTCTTATTTGAATCGTTAATGGGAATGATGAACTTTTCAAGAACTATTTGGCTAAAGGGACTTATGAGATGCTCTTGTTTTCTTCATCAATAAATCACCTGGGATGGGCTCTTGAGCTGAACTATCTAGATAAGATGATACGGGAGTTGGATTGTATGTTGTATTTCGGCTGCTATTGTTGTAAACTGGCAGTCAAACGGCAACAACGGCAGAGGTGACCATTCTTGAGTCTTGAGGTATCTACTGTGTTGCGAATTGCGAAAGTTGAGACTGTGTAAGAAAACGCATGCAGGACCAACGGACCCCTATGGACAGAAACAGACAGAAACTCTGAGAAAGAATTGGTCCAGCACCAGATGCGAACTTCACACTTCGCCGCAAATGTTTGACAGGGGGCAAGAAGATCTCCTCTTCAATCAGTAGTGTACATATCTATCCTTCCTTCATCATTTTTTACACACAATCATCACAACCTATCACAACACAACAAAAGTTTCTGGCTGTGGCCACTGATAAACCATATCTCAGTAACCCTCTCTATTATAACTGCAGCTCATTGATTTAGATAATGTTATGATTGTATCTGAGTAATGATTATATCTGAGAAATGAGTCCAAGATACCACAAGGACAACTTTTTCGACAATCCATTAATCTAGATTCGCAACAACAAACTTTATCTTGCACCAAAGCCCATACCCCCACCTCTACCCCCTTTCTTACCCTTCTTCTTTGCTGCTCTTCTTGCATTACGATTTCCTGCCATTGCTGGTACCATTTCTTCTTCACCTGATCCGTCTTGATAAGGCAAGTATTGTCACAACAAGTTTCAGTTTTATAAGCGTCAACAGCAGAAATTGTCCATCAGAAATAGAACTGTCATTGCTCACCTTGTCCCATCCCAGCTTGCTTTGTCATTCGACTAATCATTGTCCTCATCTTTTGAAATTCTGACATGAAAGCCAACCCATCATCGAATGCCAAACCCGATCCCTTGGTAATCCTCTCCAATCTTGACCTGGCCGATCGATCGGTTAACAACAGCTCTGGATTGGCCCTCTCCTTCTTATTCATACTACAAATCATTGCCTCGCTCCGTTTAATACGAGCTTCCACTTCCCTCAATTGAGAATCGTTAATCATATTGCCCATACCAGGTAACATCTTGGCCACACCCGCCATACTACCCATTTTGGATACCATTCGTGATTGAGTCATAAAATCATCAAAGTCAAACTCAGCCTTGATCATCTTATCCTGCATCTTTTGAGCATCAGCCTCATTCACTTCCAATGACATCTTTTCTACCAACGATACCACATCGCCCATACCCAATATACGCGATGCCATGCGGTCAGGATAAAAGGGTTCCAAATCTTGCGTCTTCTCACCAACACCTACAAACTTGATGGGTTTACCCGATACTCCGCGAATCGAGACGGCAGCTCCCCCACGGGAGTCTCCATCGACCTTCGTCAATATGGCACCAGTAATACCCACGGCAGAATCAAAGGAGGCAGTTAAGAATGCCGCCGCCTGACCCGTCATGGCATCCACTACTAACAAAGTCTCGTCCGGTTCGACAGTTTGTTTCACTCGACGCAATTCCTCCATTAAATCATCATCAACTACCTGTCTACCGGCCGTATCGACCAGTACCGTATCGAACCCCTCACGTTTGGCCTTCTCCACAGCCTCCTTGGCAATCAATGCCGGGTCTACATCACTCCCCATAGAAAACACTTCTACATCCACAGATTTCCCTAGAATTTGTAATTGTTCAATCGCCGCGGGACGGTAAACGTCCGCTGCCACCAGTAAGACTTTACGATTGCGTTTGGGTAGCTGCGATGCCAATGTTGATTTTTGTTCTTCTTCCGTCATTTGCGATAGTGCCTCAGGATTGATTTCGCGTTCTTTTAGGTAGAGTGCTAGTTTACCCGCTGCAGTAGTTTTACCTGTTTGTTTTGGAATTCATTCGACAGTTTAGTTTGCTATTGATACCTTTGAAACATGTATTGTATTTTGCATCCCAATTTATCTGGACAAAACTCACCAGCACCCTGTAGACCAGCCAATAAAATAACCGCCGGTTTATTCGGATCAGATGAATATGCCAAATCAGCCACGGGGGAAGAAGACATGATGGCTGATTTCTTATCTGTATTGGATGATTCAGATGGTGCACCTCCCATCATATCCAATAGCTTTCAAAAGAAACAACAGTCAACATAAGAATTACATAAGAACACACACATGAGTTGAGTACACAACACCAAAACAAAAGTCCAATATATAACAATATAGAAACGAACCTCATCATACATGGCCTTGATAAACATTTGCTCCGCGGTAACACCCTTGATAACCTCCGTCCCCAACGAACGACGTTTCACACCATCAATTAATGTCGAGGCCACATCGAGATTGACATCGGCGTCGAGTAAGGCCCGACGTACCGATTTGAGTGCTGGTGCTATGGAGTTTTCGGTCATTCTTTATATTCATTAAAAGAGAGAGACGGACACAGTCAAAAGTCAATTAATGTATTCATCACACAACGTGATGTCATAATATTCTTATTAGTAATAGCATGGCGTACATACCGTTGCTTCCCCCCAAAATTCTGAGCAACCTCCGTCAACGCCGATGTTAATTGATCAAACATCATATTCAGCCCGGTAGTGCCCCGTCGATGCTGTTGTTGGTGTCTACAATTACTTTTGCTAGAAATTCTTGGTCTGGCATGATGATGGCGATGATGACGTTGACAGAAAGATGACGCTGAAAGTGAATTAAAAGAAGAGAATGCCGTTGTGGCATGAAAGAGCGATGTTAGCAGTGTGGCTATGGCTAGCTTTTGATGCAGCGGCATGGTTGTTAGTTGAATGTGGCCTTGAGCTTGTGATGGTCGATCGTCGGATGGATGCGTTTTTGCGGTTATGCGTTTGCGTCTGTGCATTGATGCAGGTTGATGCGTCAGTTATGTAGGATGTAGGTCCTGTTTTAGGTCAGTTTGTAGTGGCGCCACAAAAGATATACCTGTCCGATTGAAACATCTCCTCAAAATAATATTGCAAAGAAGTAATGATTACATAGGTATTAATGATCTATCCTCTCTTCGTGATTGAGAGATTTTGCTCCGGCCAGATGCGGCACTTAGATTTGCCCTGCAGTCTTAGGTAGTCGCGATCGATGGCGGCTTCAAATGAAAATCGAGAACAGTATGGTTCATAGACCCCAGCTTATTCTTCAATCATCTCACAAATCATCTCGCTTTCAAACGACAGTTTTAACACACCTGAAATATGCTTGTCAGCAAGTCCATGTTTGCAATCTTGATTGCCAATTCAATCATCGCAACAACAGCAGCAGAAGGAAATAATGGTTGCAGTCCTGACACCTTACCAACACTCGAAGTGCCACATTGCAACGATGGGTCCACCCAAGCATTGATCAACAAACGACTGGGGACACTGGCATCTGACTTTCCAACGGCTACTGTTGATTTGTGCTACACCGACACTTCACTTGAGATGATCTTTACAGCCAACAGTGAAACCTCGTACCTCGTAAATGAGACATTTGTTAACAACGATCCAATCTGGATGTGGACTGTTATGGAAGCATTTATTGCTACGGGAGACGAGGATCCCACTCACTATCTAGAGTTTGAAGTCGCTCCTAACAATGTGACTTGGACAGGTAAGAAAAAAGTAGAGTGATACCAACAGCATTTGCTAGATTTTTGTGTTGGAACACACTACATACTTCAACATGAACACATTTCTGCTATATTATTATTGATAGGGTTTATTCACAATCCAAACAAGGATTTTTCATCCAAGGCTACAGCCTTTCTTGACGACCTACACACCTACCCAATTACATCTTCAACTATTCGTAATGATGCTGCGCAAACTTGGACGTCTTCCGTGTCACTAGCATTGAGTCTTTTCAATGTAGAAGATCCTTATGATAAAAGCTGGCGTATGAACTTCTTTAGGACGTATTATCAAAATGAGAATTCAGAGCAAGAGTATGGAGGTAAGGACGAAAAAATTGTATATTAAGAGCATTGTCTCTTTTTATGTTTAGCCTATAGATGCTACTGATGTGTGAAATCTCAAACAAAACATCATTTGCATACATTGTATTTACACAAAGCTTGGAATCCGAACCGCTTAATCAGTTTCCACCAAACAGAGTGTTTTGGACATGTGAAGTTTGCACGTAAAAAGCATGGCTGCATTGAGGATGAACTGCCCTCTATGTCAGTACCAGACTGTGACGATGGATTCTCGATTGCCACGATCAACAAACGATTGGGGTCGCTTGCTCAAGACTTTCCCGAGGCAACAGTAATTTTGTGCTATACGGACAAATCATTGGAGCTTACATTCAAGGCTACTGGTGAGACTTCCTACCTAGTTAATGAGACCATGGTCAACAATGACGAAATATGGCGTTGGACAGTTATGGAAGCCTTCATTGGTGTCGGAGAGCATGCACCTACGAGATATCTTGAGTTTGAAGTGGCACCAAACAATGTAACTTGGATTGGCTTTATTCATAATCCAAATAAGGACTTCACATCCAAGGCTACCGCCTTTGTCGACGATTTAGACACTTATCCAATCACTGCGAGTACCGTCCGTAATGGAGCTGAACAAACTTGGACATCTACTGTATCACTACCTCTAAGCATGTTCAATGTAGCAGACCCCGTGAACACCAAATGGAGAATGAACTTCTTTAGGACATTCTACAAAGATGAAAACTCTGAGCAAGAGTATGGTGCATGGGTCCCTAATAAGCAAATCAGCTTTCACCAAAGTGAATGCTTTGGACATGTTACTTTAGGCCCCAGTAGATTAACATATGGTCAAGCAAGTATTGGTAGTAGCAGTGACAATGTCAGTGGAGCTGCAGGTGAAAGTGTGAATACATCTAATACTAGCAATGCTGCAGAAATCAGTGACAACGGAACCGAATGGGATCCTTGGGCAGACCCAAGTGGTGGCACAGTGGACAATCAAGGAAGCCGTAGTACAGCAACAGCTATCTGGCCACGCGGAATTGCTATCTTTTGCATGGTATTCTCTGCTGTTTTGGTCACGCTGTAAATGTGATCAAAGAAGAGTAGTGTTTGGGTGATTGTGAGCTACATATGATAGTGAAGAATATAGTTAATGTGCGCTTTTGATTGAACGTGCATCAACTGCTCTAATATTTTGTAAAAACAAATAGGACTACTATCAAATGATTTATGTGCTTGCTCGTATGTTCTAAATACAAATGACAATAATTTGGGCAATACAATCTTCTATGTAATTTCGACTACTTTTATTTTGGATCAAAGCACGAGATCTTTTTGGGCTTATGGACGACTTCAACTTTTCATCAATTTACCAATCGCCTCCGACTCTCAAACTATTCGTTTCTTGAGACTCCTCGGATTTCTTTCAGCAAGGCTTTCAGAAACCTATCTGTGAATTGTTCAGGGCTGATTCCTCGTTCAGCCGCAACACGATAACGTGCAATTAGCTGGGATTCAAGAGGTAAAAAGCATTTAGAGGAGGTTCGTGTAATTTATAGTCTTTGGGTCGGCACAGCACAAATCTCACCTGTTCTTCAAACAGGCTCTTCTTCTCGTCGAAATCATCTTTCCAGCTTTGTGTCATTGCTTTTAACACGGTGTCATTCACATAAAGCTTTGACAACTCATCGTCAACTTTACTTTCAAAAAGGATGCGCTCTTCTTCTGCGGAGCTAATTACTACTCTAACCTGCTTTTTGCACGTTGCCTTCTTTTTCTTGCCTCCCTTCGCCTTGTTTGCGTTGTAACATTTGCAATCTCGCAAAGCAAAGAGAATCTTTTTTATGCTCTGCTCGTGATCGATGATTGCATAAACGGACGGATCCTCTGTGGCTCGTAAAAATCGACAGCCTCGTTCATTGCGCAACTTTTCCCACAGCTTTGTAGATAACGCGAGCTTTTCATCACTCGTCGTCATGGTGGAAAAACGTGTGACATTAGTTTTAATTAGCTCTCGAAAGTATTTGTTTCCTGGATGAGAACCATGGCCGGAGCCTTCAGAGTTGATAAAAGAGGAAAGGAGATGGCGCGTGAGTCAAACGGTAACACTATTAGTATAAAGCAATGAATGAAGAAAGAAATGTCACCTCGAACGCATAACACATCATTGTCGTTTGCTTCGGTGGTTGTTAATCCAGTCGATAAATGAGTGGTTGAAGCAATGGCAGTCTCCGATGCTTCTTTCACATCGATAGATTCTTTGATGACGTTAGAAGGAGAAGCAGCATCGCCAGATGGTGGTGGTTTACTTAACTCATCATTTTCCCACGCCATGACTAGTCCTTCTGGCGCCGGCGAGTCCCCGAATACGCCGTCCAAAAATTCTCCATCTTGCTCTGTCCACTCCAGGGCCATGGGTGATGAATTCGGAATTGGTAAGGCCATACTAGTGGTAGAAGTTGAAGCACGCTTGTGTTTGTGTTCGCTCAGTTTTTGACGGCTCAATGTTCACCTTCGACAAGGAACGTGTTTGTGGAGAACCTCTTGTCTTGTTCAGTTCGACGACACTTCGTTTTAGACTTGAGTTTTAAATTTTAAATCAAAACCACGAAGTCCTTTCACTCGTTCATTTTTGCAACCCCTGAACCTACCCTGAACGCCAACCACGCTTGCCTTCTTCGTTCAATCTTTGCCGTTGTCTCATCATCACAATGAAACTCATCGTTATTGCTCAGATCCTACTCCTTCCCTTCCTTGCGGCCGCGGATTGCAAAGTAAAGTGCCAAAAGATTCGCGGCGAGAGTTTGAATGATCTCTCTTCCTCCGTCTGCAAGAAAATCGCCAGTCAGGCCCACACGGGGCCGTTTAGGAGCTGTATCGATGGCCGCAAGAAGGGATTTGATCAGTGCGTATCAATCTGCCTGACCGGAACGCATGCTGCTGACTCTTATGAGGGATGTAAGGCGAGCAAGGGCAATGCAGCAAGGCGAAACATGATGCAGGTGAGGATTCGTTTTTCATTTCTTGCTGAAACAACTTGCTTTTGGTCGCTTTTCAATATATCGTTGTCTTTTGCAGTGGTGTCGCCAAGGCTATGACGAGATTCTCACGACTTTAAAGACGAAGTTGAGCACCAAGAAGCCAATGGTCAAAGAGGAGCCATCCGTCATGGAAGTAAATGTTGAGAATCTTGACTCTCAGGAACCCTCTGTGGTGGAACGATCTGAGGCCTCTCAGGAACCCTCTGTGGTGGAACAATCTGAGGCGATCACGGAGAAGAGCGACTCAGATTTGAACATGTACGAATCCAGCGAGGCTGCTCAGATTGATGTAGTCGAGGTCGACGAAGCCTTGGATGCGACCGCTTTCTCTGATGAAGCATCTGATGACACATCTACGGATGCCGATGATATCGGACGACACGAAGAAGACGAATCTCCTAGCCACGGGAATCTACGCAGTGACGATACCATCAAAACTGACGATAGTTTCCATTTGAACGATGAAATGTAAATTTGTTGAAGTCATCTTGTGCAGAAACCCGTCATTGTTGGTAACTCTTAGAGTCAAGTTTGTTTGAATGGGTAGCATCCATGTGTTGGTATTGCTGCAGTGACCAAGTTAAAGTACCCACCGAGACACATCTCGCTCAAACAAACTTGCTCATATAATACAAGATAATACACATAAGCACTCAAATTATCTAATTTTGCTGCCCAGCCATTCTTAACTTGCGCTCAATTGCTGATTGCTGATTGCCCAATAAGTCTTTCAAGATACACCCTTCTAGCTCTGATCTACCAGCTACCATTCGGCTGTTTTTGCATTATTAATCCATTATTGTTGAAACGAAGAATCATCCAGCAGGCGAACGAAAACCCCTCCCAAGGAGAGAGAAGCAAACATCATATTATAATACTGTGTGAGGTGTATTCCTCTCTAGAGATGCGATAACACAATAATATTCGACTTCCGCATGGTACTCGACTGTTGTACATTCCAAACGTCAATAGCTTGTGCGGGTTCATCATTATTATATTATCATGAACGTGGTTTTGTTTTGAGCACCCGTGTTGCATATTATCTATTAGTATTGTGCACCCCTATCCGCTGCCTCTCGGGTTGAAATCGCCCGAAACCAAGTAGAAACATCATCATCTTCCTTCTGATGGTTGGAAGTTCTGTTGGTTTTTGGCTTTGATTTGGTATGGTGGCTCTGATGGAGGCTTTTAGGTTGCTGCTGGTTGCGCAGGCTTTTGCTGCTGCATGATGCATTAGATCATGCACTGATTGCTGAGTTGATTGCTGATTGGGCATTAGGCATCATGATTTATGATCTTCGATCTTGCATTTGCTTTTGTGGCACTTTTGTGGCACTTTTGTGGCACTTTTGTGGCTAGATTCCCCCTTTTGGGGGTACTTGATCCCTCCTAGTCTGATCAAAGGGGGGAGTAATCCTGGTCTATTTATCTTATCTCTTATTGCACTATTGCTTAGCATAATAGATGTATGCTCGTACGTTGTAACTAAAAGAACCCTAAGAAGAGGTTATTACATCATTAGGGGTATGAGAGGCACTTTGGTACATGACGAGGGGAGAGCTAGCCGTTCGCCGTTCATCCACCACGCACCATGAACCATGAACCTGAGAGTTCATGAAAACACCCATAGTCTCCCCCATAGTGCTAGCTACAAATAACAAACACACCATAATATCTAGCCGCCCTTCCCAGTCACATCAACGTTTAATCAGACGGACCTCTACCAATAATTAGTAAGATGGAAAGACGCACAGCCCGCCGAGAAGCCCTGGCCTCCCGTCGAGCCGCTCGTGAATCTTCTTCCAACGGCAGCAATAGCAATAGCAACACCCCCAATCATCAACGACCCACCGCCGCCTCCACGCCGTCCTCTCATACCATCTCCATTCACGAATGCAACAACGACGACTACGAATACGACGTAGATAAAGAATGGAGACGCTCCAAACGCATCCCCCTGCAGAACAATCTATTGGCCAGTTTGAGCAAGGCGTTGAGTGCCATTGATGCTCAGAATAATCCAACAGCAACTACAGCTGCGACATCATCTTCTTCGTCATTGGATCATCATGATGCAGCATTCTCCAATAACAGCAATAGACGTCATACGAACATTCAACCCAATCCGCCGTCATCCTTCCATTCCTATCTACACTTTACCAAAACAATCTTACGATCCATACTGTCCTTTCTACTGTGTTACATACTCGTATTGGTATGCACCTTACCCATGATCACCCACATATCATCATCATCATCATCCTCCAACACAAATACAATTGCTAAATCCACATCCACCATGGGTGATGCCGAATTAACAAAAGGACAATCCTTCCAAAACATACGTGGTCGACACGCATTCCTCAAAGTCAAGAACGAATTGGGTACGATGAAACAACGTGCGATAGAATGGGAACATCGTGCCACACACAAGTTATTGAATAATAATTTAATATTAGAAAGTAGTACCGTAGGACGACGTGATGGTGTCGATGCTTTGAAGGCCGGAAGATTAATGGAAGATGCCGTTGCCGTGTTTGATGGTATTGAGAATGAGAATAGCAATAGTAATAATTATGTTGCAAATGGTGGAATAATTAAGGGACATGATCATTGGGAGGAGGCGTTACGTTCTTGGGATACGATAGGACAACAACAAGAACAACAAGGTGATGGTGGTAAAGTTGTCAAGAATGATTCCGATTCCGATATTTACAAACAATTGCATGGGAATCAAAAACCCGGTTTCATGGTGTTGGGGATGCATCGTTCGGGAACGTCCATGTTGAGTGGACTGTTGGTTAAGGGGTTTGGGTATGAGACGGGTGGTCCCTTGATTGGTGCTGCTGTGAGTTTCATTGATGTTGTTTTTGTTGTTGTTTTTGTTGTTGCTGTTGTACTGTCACCATTGAGTATGTACATGGTACAATTATCAACTCACACGAACACACGGCTCTTACATACTATGCATTCCATATAAATATAGTTTGACAACGAAAAGGGATTCTACGAACGTATAGACATAGTCCTCCAAAACGATGAATTCTTCTCCGCCCAACACATGGGATGGAGCTTCAACGTCTACAACTACGATTCCGACAAGGCGCTGCGGCACAAACAGCAGGGGACAATATCCTTCAAGGAGGGTACCAAGGGATTACGATTTCTAAACAATCCGCACAAGGCATTGCCGTATTTACAAAAAGATCCTAGAATGTGTATTACATTACCGACATGGTTGAAATTGGTGGATCAAACCCCCGCGGTGGTGTTTACCTACCGTCATCCCATGGAGGTGGCCATGTCGTTACAAAAACGGGAGCAGGGTTTTACCTTCGAACACGGGTTGCGACTATGGATCGTGTACAATATGAGAGCATTGCAAAATTCAGCGGGGTTATGTCGTGTATTCTCGACGAATGAGGTGGTGGTGAAAAATCCATTGGTGGAGGTGCAACGTATTAAAGATGAGTTGACAAAACGGTGTAATGTCATACCCCCGCCGGTGGCTACCTTGCCCAAATCGGTGGTGGATGAATTTGTGGATCCAAAGTTACAACATAACAAGGAGAAGCCGGGTGGAGAAGAGATTAAAGAAGGGTGTGTTGCTCCGGTGTATCAAAGCGAGTTTGAGGTGGGAACAAATAAATACAAAGATGAGAGAAAGGTGTTCTTAATGGCCATGGAGATCTTTTGTGATTTGGAGAATGGTGATGCAATCAAGGAGGATTATGGTTGGCCTGATTTAGAAACAATGACGTGGCCTTCTAAGGATCGTTGAGATATTCTAATTGCTTTCTCAAGTTGAACGCAAAGCACACTTTAGAAAGTCAGAATACCAAATAGTCAAAATTATGGTTTGTTTCTATAGACAACCACCAAAAGAGATCATCTCCAACCTTTTCGAATCCATCGAACCCCTCCATCTTCAACAACAAAACCCACCTCTGCTTCTTGTACATTCACAGCTTGTAACACTCGTGCATATCTAAAGCAAATACTCGAGGTCGCTGTATCATCATTCTTACCATCATCACCATGATTGTTTCTATTATTATTTTGTGATTCTATAATACCGTGAGATTTTTTACACAGCATGACTCTCATACCAACGCAATGCGACCAAACTAATCCCAACGCGGGCAATACACCGCCATGCTCCAAACTATGAATATAGCTCGGTTGTAATGATAATGATTGTATAGCCGATGTTACCTGATTCACAATGATGACGGGCAATCTGTATCGAAATGCCAAGTGTCGTAGTGTAGACGATATCCTCCACAAATCCCCCGTCCTTTCACGAACAAAGGTGTTGCTACTGCGCAAAGATGATGACGATGTTTGCGTATAATGATAATTGCTGTTGACACCATCATCATCGTACAATGGAGCATCGGCAAATCGATACAGGGTAGCTATATCATCCAATACGATCAAACCAATCTTTGTTGCATTATTATTGTCGGTGTTATCATTATCATTGTGAAATGTGAATAATTGTTCAAGAGAAACTGTAATGAATTCTAATAACTGTTCCTCATTGGTTGTGGGTATTAGATATATATGTTCCAGTGTCGATTGTATCATTGTTGACATTTCATCAGCAGTCGTGGATGGTGTGTTGTTGTTGTCTGTAGATGATGAGGTCATGCCATTGAGCAGACGTGTGTGCAGCATGTTTCGTAGACGTGATGCCAAAGTAGCCGGTGAGGATTTGGTGGTGATGTAGACTGCCGTAGCTGCGATGCTAGTATCGGCATTATCATTATTGTCGCATCGTCTCGTGACGCAATCCAAAGCCAGACTGAGACAAGTCTGAGTTTTACCCGATCCTCCATCTCCTGATAGCTCGGTGATGCCATTGTCCAGTGGTATTGCATACTTCTCGGCATTGTCGTTGCTGTTTTTGTTATTCATCACGTCACTTCGTCCATCGGCAGCAGAATGATCACGAAATAAACACAGTGAGTTGTAGCCACTGTCAGCATCACAAGAGTCATTCTCGCTACTAGCAATGGACCGCAGTCTTTTCCTGCGAATCTCGGCGGCGGTTACGACATCGGGCACATTGTTGCTGCATCTGTGATGCGAGTATTTGGTGATGAAATTGCGCTTTTTGGATGAAGGTGATTCTGCATTATTAGCCGCGTCATTTGAATTTGGGATGATTTCAGTTTCATCTTTTTTGAGGTACGGATTGACAATTGATGATGATGGTATGGCGGCGGCGGTGGTTGAATGATGAGGTGCTGATTGCGGAATAGCTGTTGGCATGGCATCATCATTGTTCATCTCGTTGATTTTTCGAGAATGTGGGCGCTAATTAACCCCCACTTTTTTTACTTATCTTTCCGTGAAATCTTTGACCCCGGCAAAAACACATGCCCCCTAAGTTCTGTTTTTCGGCGCCAAACACCAAAAGCGCTTTTCTCGAGAGTCTCACTCCAAGCAGCGACTGTGGTGCTTACTGTGCACACGGTGAGAGGATTACAGTGCCTTGACCTCACATGAACATATTATGTGGAGAGCTTGTGGATGCCCGCACCAGATGAAACAAATAATGTGAGCAACTAACACGTGCGGGCATATAATAACCTGACTGAAGTTGCGGCGAATGTATAATGTCATGTTGAGTCTTTCGACCAATCTAAAGTTCATTGTATTCAACTAAACCGATTATTTGATATTGTACAATTATATTTATTGGAGATGAAGATGTGGTAACCATCTAAACGTATCATTATCTCTCGGTGTTTTCTAGCCAGCATCACATCATTATCACATCATCATGTTCAAGACAAAATAATCGATTTCGTTCGGAGTTCGCAAGGTTTAGATATGATAAATATTCTTCATATGAAATACAATATACAATCTGATTTGCTACATGAAGTTAAGGTTGAGACTGCTCAATAATATTCTTTTTGCTTTGGCTGCTGTTCGTAAAGGAAGAATTAACTGAAACAATAATGGTGTATGCAACAGCATAGTGTTGTTGATGATATGATGATTGTGGTTTTCACATTCATGCATCATGGTACAAACGTGATGGATCTTATTATTACACAAATGAAAATAATAAATAGTGCTGTGACACTTGAATTTACCTTGAACAACATGAGGCATGGTTAGGCGGACGAAAGTACCATAACTACGCTGCTTTCTCTGTATTCTGTTTGTAAGGAAAGGACCCGAGGGACTAATGCAAACAGAATGTACGGGTAGTGTGCGGACGAAAGTTCAAGAGTGACCACCACGTCCCTCGCACCAGAGAGACTGTTCTGGAGGAGGCACTCTGTTTGAAAGTTCAAAATTTGAAATTCCACGAGGGTTTTAAAATTATTTTGCTTCAAGGGCAGGCACTCGCTCCGGCTTTCTTGGACTTTGGCTGGCGTCTGGCTGCCTCTCCTTGGACTTTGGCTGGCGTCGTTGTCTGGACATTTTAACTGGCGTCGTTATCTCGCAATATGTCCTTGACAGCACGGCATCGCTGGTGTGCCGAGCGTATCCTGTTCTGTTTCACCAACAATGAGGACAAGGAGAATAATGAAAAATTCGATGACGCGAAGGTGCAAGCCTTTATTCGAAAGCCCAAAGTGCTTGCCAAATTCAATGACCTATTTGCTGGCGAAGGTCCAGCTGCTTTGTTTGTACATTATCAGCCGAGGCATATCAATGAGCTTGAGGTAGGTCTCATCATCCGTGCAACGCTTTGGTGATACCACCATGAATCAACCATTCAAGATTTGATCCTCTCACCCCCCATCAAACTGCGGCGTCTCTCGTGTGTAGGCTTCAGATATCAGTGCATTGACCAAGCACTCCAAGAGAGCTGAGCTATTCCTAAGTCACGGTGACTCAGCCTTGATGAATTCAAAAGTAAGCGCACGTTACAGCCCACTCTTTTTCATACAAAACTACTTCCCGTCCTTTCAACTCATTGCCCCAACTGTCGAAATATTGTAGTGCTGCTACTTTCTGAGGCAAGGCGCAGATATAGATTCATCGCTGGCAAATGACACGTCTTTGCTCTATGGCGAAATATTGTCTTCCCCACTTGAGACATTCAAATCTCTACTGTCGTCTACATACGCACCACTCTTTGCCGAGTCCGTCGAATGGGGAAGCGCAAGTGAAGAGCAAAAATCCGATTTCACGGAAGAGATGAACAAGTTCGTCCAGAATCTGTCATCAGCCGTGGATAACTTGTCTAGTGGCCTTGAGCTTCGGCAAATATCCACCAAGCATCTGGAGTCGTTTGATACGGAGGAGGGTGTGAATAATCCAGAGGCAATAGCTTACTTTGAAGAGTTGGTTGGAGAATGGTGTGCTCAGATTGGAGACTTTATTGACTCTCGAGAGAATGACAATGACACGGAGCAACAATCTGGGAAGCTGGAAGGGCCCAAGGGTGAAGTTGAATACTGGCGGACGAGAACTCAGCAGCTATCATCCATCAATGATCAACTGAAACGGAAGGAATGCCGGTACGTCATTGGAATTCTCTCGGCGTATACAAAGGGGGTGATAAATGACCAAGCAAAGATGAAAACTGTAACTTTGCTGCGCAAATGGAAGCAGATAGACATTGAGACGACAGAATCTGCCAATGAAGCCAAGGATAATCTGAAGTATCTCTCGACTCTGCAGCGATTTGTCGAGCCTCTGTACTCAGGATCTGCCCAGAGCATCATCGATACTCTTCCTGCATTGATTAACTCCATCAAGGTACGCACTCTCACTTTTATTTGTGTGCTTCAATGTTGCATTCTCGACATCGTCGCTTACTCAATCTCGTTCTCGATATGTAGATGATTTATACCATTTCTCGATACTACAACACAGAAGAGCGAGTCACCAACATGCTTGCCAAGATAACGGATCAAATGATTATCAGATGCAAGGAAAACATTAGCGCTGGTGTAGACAAAGACTTGTGGGAAGAAGATTCGGCAACGCTCATTAGACAGCTTGATGCTGGAATCAAACTGAACGAGTTTTATCAAGAGCAGTATCGCCTCACAAAGCGTAAAATGGAGAGGACATCAAACGGGAAGCGCTTCGATTTCAATGAGATGCAAATATTTGGCAAATTCGATCTCTTCTGTCGTAGGCTCATCAAGTTGATAGACATGTTCTCCACTATTGATCAATTTACTGTGCTATCAGAGAACAAGCTCGAGGGAATGGATGCATTAGTGGAAGAGTTCATGAACATCAAACAAGACTTTCGTGCCAAGAATCATAATCTACTTGACTATCACAACAACAAATTCGACCGTGATTATGTTGAGTTTAATGTCAGAATATCTGATTTGGAGGGCAGTATGCAAAAGTTTGTCGACTCTTCGTTCGATAATATTTCCTCTATTAGCCATTCTCTTGACCTTCTGCACAAGTTCCAAAATATTCTGCAGAGAGAATCACTCAAATCGGATTTGGACTCCAAGCTCAACATCATCTTCCTCAACTATGGGCTCGAGCTTGAGAAGACGCAACAGATGTATGAAAAACTCAAGAACGATCCGCCAATAGGTCGCAATCTGCCTCCTGTGGCTGGAAATATTACTTGGTCACGTCACTTGCTGAAGCGCATTGAATTGCCCATGAAACAATTTGAAGCCAATCAAAACGTCCTGGCGGGCAAAGATGCGAGGAAGATAATCAAAATGTACAACAAAATAGCGCGGACTTTGGTTGCGTTTGAGTTTTCGTGGTACAAGGCATGGGTTCAGTCGATTGATGAAGCCAAGACTGGTCTTCAAGCAACTCTCATCATTCGCCATCCAGAAGACGGTAAACTATACGTCAATTTCGACCAAGATATCTTCCAGCTCATACGCGAGGCCAAGTGTTTAAATAGGATGGGGATTGAAATACCAGAGAGCGCAAAGATTGCTTTAGTGCAGGTAAGTTGTTAAGGTGACATCTATCGTTCTCGCAATAAGTATATGCCATTGGTTTAAACTCTAATTCTAATTCTTTAGGAGGAAAAGTTCAAGACATTTTACACACAGCTGAACTGGGCTCTCTCCGAGTATGATAGAATAGTCTCTGAAGTCATTCCAGTGACTGCAATGGTGTTGGTAAGAGCTTTACTGTTGTGCTTTTGCGTTGAGTAACGCCAGATACATATATTACGTGTAACTAAATTTGACCGTAATTCCGCCACACAGAGACCGCACTTTAAAGATATGGAATGGAAACTACGTCCTGGAATGACCACATTAACATGGACGTCACTCAATATTGATCCATTCATTAATCATGTCCACGCAGGCCTCAAGAAACTGCAGGAGCTCGTGTGCTGTATTAATGATATCATTGAAAATCGTATTGAGAAGAATCTCAAGATTGTTTCCAAGACGTTGCTCATTGATCTACCGGAGAATGTCTCCTTTTCTGTGTCGGAGTTTGTGGTCATGCAGCAAAATCACATCACCGTGAGATCGCGTCTGTTGCAGGGAAAGAATATGGAAATTGAAAATGCAGTGACCGATTTGATTCAACAAGTTGTATCTTATCAGTTTGAATCGTCTCAAATCGAGAGTGTCCCGGAGGATGATATTGCGAAATTGAGAGATCACTACAATCATTTCATGTATCAATCGCTTTTATTCTCGGCAAAGAACTCCATGATTGCGTTGAAGAAACGCATAGGATCAAGGAAGGGGACCAACATTCTGGGTGCTTCTAAGCCATTTTTTGAAGTCGATGTGCAGCTAGTACCTCCCAACGTTTCTTTGTCCCCGTCACTCGATGAGATTCAGCAATGCATCAACAAATCAGCACAGGCTATTCTATCTTGCTATAAAAAGATTCTGGATTGGGGGTACTCCTCTCTACCCAAAGAGAAACGTGCTTCACATACCTTCTTTAACCGCATCACCAAAGACATTGAACTTGTCAAGGTAGCATTGCTTCTTACTGGGTGCATTCAGGGGATACGAAACACTGTAGCAGAGTATTTAGATTCTTTTTCGCAGGTACATCTTCTCGCGTGCTGCTGTTGCTGTTGCTGCCTGAATGTGTTGATACGTATTGTATTTTGTGTGTCTCACAACGTCTGCTATTCACCTATATCTCCCTTTCACAGTACAATTGGCTTTGGGAAATGGACAAGGATACGGCCTATAAGGAGTTTGCCGAGACGAATCCCTCATTGGAATCTTATGAAACAAAACTCGCATACTTTCAAGACATTGAGAAGGAAATCGAAAAGGTTGGATCTATTCATGTTATTGGTGCCCTCTCACTCAACACAAAGCACTTGAAAAAGCATTTGCGGGATGACTGCAATGGTTGGACGGTTAGGGTAAGGAAGACAATTGAGTTCATTACAAATATTCTATTTTTATGGCTCACCGTTTCATCTCTATAAAGTACTGTGAAAATTTGCACGCCAATGCCAAACGTGAGCTTGAAGCCATTTCCGAATATACTCGAGTTACAATGGGCAAGCTGTCGAGAAAGGTGGAAGATATTGACTCTCTTGGCTTCATGATGAATGTTCTTCAAGAAATTCGAGAGAAAGAATGCTCTATTGATATTGAGATAAATCCAATCATGGACATGTATCACTTGCTGGAATGCCATTTGCCTTCCGGATTCATGGAGAAAGAGGAGATTGACGAAAAGACCGTGTTAAGGTCGAACTGGAAGCGATTGGTTTCCCATTCACTCAAGAGGGCAGATGAACTGTCGAACACTCAAATTGGATTTAAGAAGGGGCTACTCAAAGACATTGCAGCCTTTGAGGCTGACATTTCAAACGTACGTGAATATACGACAGTCTTTCATCGCATATCTCACCTGGATTACTCACGAGCTTTCTCTCTCCTTTACAAGTTTCTGACTGATTTTGCCAAGAACGGTCCTCTGGTCAAAGGTCTTGCCCCAATGGAAGCAGTTGATCGATTGTCTCGCTTTAAGGAAGAAACCAAGATCCGTGAGCGCAAGTATGATCTTTACCATTGCGGAGAAGTTTTGTTTGCTTTACCGCATAAGGAATATCCCGGACTTGAAAAAACCAAGAAGGATGTCAAGCTAGCCTCGTTGCTTTTTGATCTTTATGCGGATGTGATACGGTCCATCAACGATTGGAAGCTGATGACTTGGGGCTCTGTTGCCGAGAACATGATCCAAATGAATGATACTATGGAGTCGTATGCCGGCCGATGCAAGAAACTCCCCGGCAAGCTTCGGGAGTATGAATCTTTTACGCAGCTCAACAAGGAGATTCAAGACTTTCAAACAATCCTCCCTTTGCTCGCGGAGTTGTCCAAGGACTCGATCAAGGCTAGGCATTGGGACGAAGTGATGAAAATTTGCAACACCCAATTTGACGTTGTTGGCAATCCTGAGTTCAAGCTGCAATCGCTTCTCGAGGCCGATCTTGTTTCCGTGAAGGAAGAAATTGAGGAGGTTACTGACGGTGCGGACAAGCAACTCAAGATCGAGCATCAGCTGGGTGAGCTGAAAACGCAATGGAAGACGAAGGAATTCTCCTTTACCGAATGGAAAGATCGTGGAGTTCATATTCTCAAGGCAACCCCGATGGTGGTTGAGGAGTTGGAAGAGTCGCAGATGAACTTGCAGACCGTCCTCACTATGCGGCATGTTGCACCGTTCCGAAACATTGCCCAAGAGCTTCTTGGGTCGCTGTCCGAGACCTCAGATACTCTTGAGAGTTGGGTCAAGGTTCAAATGATGTGGTGTGCTCTCGAGTCTGTTTTTACTGGGGGTGATATTGCAAAGCAACTGCCGAAAGAGGCCAAGAAGTTTGCCAAGGTAGACAAGGACTGGGCAAAGATCATGCAAAAGGCCAGTGAATGCAGGAATGTGGTAGAGTGCTGCACTGACGAGCTTCTTCAAAACACATTGCCGTCCATGTACTCTGAACTAGAGAAATGTCAAAAGTCGCTCGAGGGCTACCTCGAGCAAAAACAAAAGGCATTTCCCCGATTTTATTTCGTATCCAATGCAAAACTCCTCACCATATTGTCTCAGGGGTCGGATCCATTGGCCATGAACGAATACTATGAGAGTGTGTTCGATGCCATCCAATATGTCGAGCACGACAAGAAGGATAAGACGATCATTCACAAAATCCACGGTGATGGCGGGGAAGGTCACGAAGTGATTCCGTTCATCACCCCCGTTAAAGCTGTGGGTAACATTGAAGATTGGCTCACCACTTTGCTCAAGACCATGAGATTGACATTGAAAGATCATGCAAGGCTATGTGCCTCCGACGTATTAGATGTTCAACAAGATCTCTCCAAGCTGCGGCCACTTGTGGACAAGAATATTGCCCAGTTCGCCCTTCTCGCTGTCCAGATTATGTGGACGTACGAAACCCAAACGGCATTGGAGCAGTGTAAGAGCAACAAGAACGCAATGAAAGATAACAGTCAGAGGCAGTTACAGGTGCTGTCGGAAATGTCGAGTTGGTGTCTCCAAGATCTTGGTACCAAAGTGAATAGAAAAAAGATCGAGACGCTCGTGACTGTCCATGTTCATCAAAGAGACATTGCCCAGGAACTTGCCCAACTTGTTCGAAGCAAAAAGGTTCATGACGCGAACGATTTTGACTGGTTGAAACAAGCAAGATTCTATTGGCGTCCGAGCTCGGGGGATGATGTTAGTGCCGATGGAGCGACTGTAGTGTCCATCACTGATGTTGATTTCAATTACCAATACGAATATCTCGGTGCCAAAGAGAGACTAGTCATTACTCCATTGACTGATAAATGTTACATTACCCTTGCGCAAGCTCTTGGCATGTATTTTGGTGGTGCACCTGCAGGGCCTGCCGGTACTGGAAAGGTGAGTGCTTCATTTAACTTTTTCCCTCCTCTTCATATGCTTGTATGCTCAATATGGTACGCCCTCGCTCCGTATACTTAAACTCAGACGGAAACAACTAAAGATCTGGGTAATACTCTGGGAATATTTGTGGTCGTGACCAACTGCACCGATCAAATGAAATACACAGATTGTGCGAAAATTTTCAAGGGTCTTTGCCAGGGTGGACTTTGGGGTTGCTTTGATGAGTTCAATCGCATCACGTTGCCCGTGTTATCAGTCGTTGCTCAGCAAGTACTTGCCATCCAAAATGCCAAGAAGCAAGGGCTGGAGTTCTTTCAATTCCCCGGTGACCCACAAAATGTAGTATTGCAGCCAGTCTGTGCTTTTTTCATTACGATGAACCCCGGGTATGCCGGCCGACAAGAGCTCCCTGAAAACCTCAAGGCACTCTTTCGTGGCGTTGCCATGATGACTCCTGACTTTCAAATCATTAAGAAGGTCAAGATGTGTTCCGTCGGATACAACGACTTTGACTTGCTTTCGCAGAAATTCTTTGCCCTCTATTCCACTTGCAAGGAGCAACTGAGCAACCAACGTCATTACGATTGGGGCCTAAGGAATATCCTCTCTGTTCTACGTACAATGGGTGCGACCAAACGCGAGAATATTGATAAAGACGAAGCTTTCCTCGTTTATAGGACTGTTCGAGACATGAATCTGTCAAAGTTAGTAGCCCAGGATGTCCCTTTGTTCCTTTCGTTGTTGGCGGATTTGTTCCCCGGTATGAGTCCCCCGCCCAAGGGAGACTATCCCAAGGAAGAGGCCATTCTGAAAAAGGTTGTTGAGAAATACAATTTAGTGCACCACGATGATTGGATTTTAAAGGTCAAGCAGTTGTACGAAACAACTAAGGTCAGGCACGGCATTATGCTTGTGGGGCCATCGGGAGGGGGCAAATCTTGTATCTTCAAATGTCTGAAGGACACCTTGCAAGAGAGTGAAGGCATCCAGTATAAGGACGTTCGTTTTAACCCCAAGTCCATCCGTGCTCAAGAAATGTATGGAGAGACCGATCCGCTGAGTGGGGAATGGACGACGGGAATTTTTGCTGCAATCTGGGCAAAGTACAACAACAGGAACAATTCATTCAATACGTGGATCATTGCTGATGGACCCGTCGATGCAATTTGGATCGAAGATCTCAACACGGTGCTCGATGATAATAAAATCCTCACACTTGCCAATGGAGATCGTATCCCCATGACTGACAATGTCAAGATAATGTTCGAGGTGGAAACACTTGTCAATGCATCACCTGCTACCGTGTCTCGTGCTGGGATTATTTATGTCAGTGAGACGGACCTCGATTGGGCACCAGTATTGGAAGCATGGGTTCGTAAGAGATCGGATACTGAGCTCCAAACATTGTTAAGATCTCTCATTGAGAAATGGATAGGCACCAGCACACCCACCGATCCAGGCCCGTGTTTTGATTTCTTACAACGCAATTCATCCGAGGTCATGAAAGAAGGACGCGTGGGTAAGATATCCAGCTTCACCCAACTCTTCCAAGGGCTTACCGAAGACCAAGAGTGCAGCTTTATTGGGAGCAAGAACAACACTGCCTTGGAAAGAATCTTTGTCTATTGTTTGTGTTGGAGTGTCGGAGCTTTACTAGAGGCCGAAGATCGAATGAAATTTGACTCTTGGTTGCGTAAACGAGACATCAACAAGACAATCATGCCCAAAGTCGACGAGGGTGAAACTATTTACGAGTACTTTGTCAATGCCAAGTCTGGCGAGTGGGAAAAGTGGAAGCCTCCCGCTTGGACTTACCCAGAGGGAGACAAACTAGATTTTTCCAATCTTCTTGTGCCTACAATGGACTCCACAAGAGCTCAGCATGTCATTCGAACCATCCATCGACAAAAGGTGCCCGTTCTTGTTGTGGGGGCGGAGGGAACGGCCAAAACAAGCACGCAGTTAATGTTCCTGGGAGAGCAAGACAATAACTACATGCTCACAAAGAGGATCAACTTTTCCTCCGCTACAACTCCTGGCATGGCTCAATATTCCATTGAGGCCGAACTTGACAAACGTGGTGGCAAAAACTTTGGTCCCCCGAATGGAAAGAAGATGACAATTTTCTTTGATGACGTGTCCATGCCCGAAGTCAATACATGGGGAGATCAAACAACTTTGGAACTCGTGCGTTTGGCTGTTGAGTACGGTGGCTTTTACTTTCTCGATAAAGACAAGAGAGGTGATTTCAAAACGTGTGAAGATCTGTATTATCTGGCTGCCATGCAGCATCCAGGTGGTGGCAAGAACGACATCCCCAACCGCCTCAAGAGGAATTTCTTTATTTTCAATCTCGTCCTACCGAGCATTACTAGTATCAATGATATTTACGGTCAAATGCTTGACGGTAGATTCACTAGTCCAGAATTCGATGCACCGACGCTTGATGTTGTTGGAAAATTGACAAATGCCACGATCCAATTATGGAAAACAATGAAATCCAAGATGCTTCCGACTCCTGCCAAGTTCCACTATGTCTTCAATATGCGTGATTTGGGGAGAGTGTTTCAAGGCATCTTGTTCACGCCCAAGGAGTCGATTCTTGACGGTGGCTTGCGTGTCAAGGAGGGCAAGATTGATGACTTTTCCTCTCATAATATGCTGTTGGGTCTATGGCGTCACGAGTGTGATCGCGTCTTTTGCGATAAGCTTGCTACAGCCAAAGACAAGGAGAGCTACGAAGGTTTTATCAATGAAATTGGGCAGTCGACATTTGGCCAAGAATTATACGAGACTTCTTGCTCCAAGCCCAAATACATGGTTAGCTTTCTCCGTGATGACGTTTACGACGAGGATGAAATTTTGGTGGAAGAGGCACCTAAGATCTACGAAGACGGCGGAACCCTAGAGATGATTCGTGATCGAGCCATAATGTTTTTGGACAAGTACAACGAAGAATTCCCATCCAAGCGGATGGAGCTTGTGCTTTTTGAAGATGCTTTAAAGCACATGCTGCGAATCAGCCGTTTGATAGAGATGCCTCGTGGCAGTGGCCTCTTGGTGGGTGTTGGAGGGAGTGGAAAGCAAAGCTTGACACGGTTGGCTTCCTACATTTCTCGGGCAATGTGCTTCCAAATCACCCTCACCAAGCAGTACAACAGAAGCGCCCTGTTGGACGACATTCGAATACTGTATAAAAACGCGGGTCACAAACGCCAGCCCACAACATTCCTTTTCACGGAGAGTGAAATAAAAGACGAGGTCTTTCTCGAAACCATCAACTCCATTCTCTCCACTGGTGAAGTTCCGGGTCTCTTTGCTAAGGATGAAATGATGGCCATGACTGCTGACTTGAGGTTAGACTTTCTCCGTGATCGACCTGGCAAAGAGGAGACCCAGGACAACCTAAAACAGTACTTTACCGATTGTGTCAGAGACAATCTACACATTATTCTGTGTATGTCTCCAATGAATCCCAAGTTCCCCCTCCGTGCTCGAAAGTTTCCCGGGTTGATTAGTAGCCCAACCATCGATTGGTTTTTGACGTGGCCTGAAGAGGCACTTGTCAGTGTGAGCCATGGATGCATCAAAGACTTTCCTCTCGACTGCTCCGATGAAGTCAAGACATCACTAATGTCACACATGGGCATGGTTCACAAAATGGTCACGGATGTGTGCGATGAATACTTCAACAGTATGAGGAGACAGGTGTACCAGACTCCAAAAAGTTACCTTAGCTTCATTGCGGCATACAAGGCCATGTATCGAGAAAAGCTCGAGGCTTTGAAAGAAAAAGAGAGTAGAGTCAAGCTCGGGTTGGATAAACTGATTCAAGGTGCCAAGGATGTAGAAGCCATGAAAGTTGTCCTAGCTGCAGAGCAAGTGAAACTAGAGGAGGCGACTTTGAGCACTAATAAAATGTTGGAGAGTCTCGAGGTCAGTTCAGCCGAGGCCAAAACGGAGGGTGAGCAGGTGGCGGGGATCAAGGCTCGGTGCGAAGCAGATGCTGCTAGGATTGCCGAAGAAAAGGCTAGTTGTCAAAGGGATTTGGCCAAGGCGCAACCATTTGTGGATGAGGCAAATGAGGCAATCAATAGTATCAAACCTGCTCATATTGGCGAGATCAAGAAACTATCAAATCCCAGTGACATTATCAAACTCGTTTTTGACTGTGTGCTGATTCTGTTCCAAATGCCTCTCAGTTCTATCCAGCCCAAAAAAGTCAACATGGCCAAGACTGAAATTGACTGGTTTGAGCCTAGCTTCAAGCAAGCGCTTCAGATGATGAGCAATCCCAACTTTCTAAATCAGCTAGTGGAGTTTGGAAACACAGGGAAAGATCTGATGAACGATGAGACTATTGAGTTTTTGTCAGTATACATTGATGTAGAGCAGTTCAACCCGGCTGTTGCCAAAAATGCTAGTTCCGCAGCTGAGGGATTGTGTACCTATGTTCGAGCCATGAAATTTTATCACGAGGCGAGTAAAATTGTCAAACCAAAGTTAGAGGCATTGGCTATAGCTGAAGGACAAATGGACGCTGCAAACAAGGCCTTAGCTGCAGCCGAGAAGCGTCTTGCGGCTTGTAACGAAAAACTTGCAGATCTGCAAAGCCTCTTCGATGAGCAAATGAACAAGAAACGTAGCATTGAGGAGGGTGCCACAGCACTGCAAAAGAAGATGAACCAAGCTTCTGCATTAATCAATGGCTTGGCTGGTGAACGTGCTCGATGGACCGAAGATGCAGCCAACTTTAGTGACCAAAAGATGCGTTTGGTGGGCGACTGTGCAATAGGGTGTGCCTTCATGAGCTACTGTGGACCTTTCAATCAACAATTCAGGAATTACATGATTAATGAGAAGTTCACGGTAGATTGTGAGGCCCGTAATGTGCCAGTGACCCGCAACCTTGATGTGATTTCATTCCTCGCGGATGTAGGGACGATCGGAGATTGGAATATGGATGGACTTCCCACGGATCCATTATCCACTCAGAATGGTATCCTCGTCACGAGTAGCAAGAGATTTCCTCTGTTGGTTGATCCTCAAGGCCAAGCCTTGAGCTGGATAAAAAATAAGGAGAGGGCCAATCTCCCAACTTGGAACGGTCAGAATGTGGTCGACTTGTCCGATCCAAAGCTGAAGGACAAGCTGGAATTTTGCATGGGAGATGGAAAGAGTCTCATCATTGTTGGCGTTGAAGATGAGATTGATCCCATGCTTGATCCAGTGATGGAAAAAGAAATCATCAAGAAGGGCAGTAGGATGTACATCAACGTTAGTGATAAGCTGATGGACTACGATCCAAATTTCAAGTTGTATTTCATTACGCGGCTTCCAAATCCAAGCTTCAGTCCTGAACTGCAGGCAAAAACCACCCTAATCGACTTTACAGTTACGCAATTAGGACTGGAAGAGCAGCTGCTAGGAAAGGTGATTGGCAAGGAACAAAAGGCTCTCGAAGAACAACTAACGCAAGTGTTGGAAGAGGTGAATGCAAATACAAAAAGTCTAATGCTTTTAGATGCCAGCCTCCTCGAACGTCTTACTAGCAATAGCGGAGACCTCCTCGACGATGAAGAATTAGTTGGCGTGTTGGCAAATACAAAAGCAAAGGCTGCAGAAGTCAATGCCAAGCTGATTGCCGCTGATGAGACGAGGACGAACATTGCCGAAAAGCGGGAACAATTCCGTCCCGCTGCCACTCGTGGGTCTGTGCTTTATTTCAGCATTGTAGAAATGAGTTTAGTGAATGTCATGTACCAGACTAGCTTGAATCAATTCCTGGAGCTCTTCATGGGTTCGATGGATAAAGCAGATAAGGCAACGTTGGCGAGTAAGCGAGTGTCAAATATCATTGAGACCATGACATACATGACCTATCGCTACGTAAACCGTGGGCTGTATGAGCAGGATAAATTGACGTTTGTGCTCTTGGTTACTATGAAGATACTTGTTGCGGCTGGGCATCTTAAGAGTAGTGATGTTACTCTATTTTTGCGTAGTGGGGCTGCTCTTGATATAAACAGTGTGCGTCGAAAGCCATTTCAATGGATGAGCAACGAAGTTTGGCTAAATGTTGTCGAGTTGTCGGGGAGCAGCAAGTTTTACTCGAATCTCATTGAGAGTATGAGTGCGAATGAGAGCAACTGGAGGAAATGGTACGATGACAACGCACCTGAACAGCTGCCCATCCCGGACTATGAGCAACAATTGGCAGATCAATCTGAAATTGGGCCCTTTCTCAAGCTCTTGCTTGTTCGAAGTCTCCGTGTTGATCGAAGCATTCTGATGTGTAAGGAATTCATACGAAACACAAAGGAGATGGGGTCATCGTTTGTGGAGCCTGTCACGGATACAATCGAAATGGTGTACGATGATATGAAGCCAGAGGTGCCTGTTATATTCCTTTTGAGTAGAGGCTCTGATCCAACCGATGGTATTATTGAACTGTGCCGCAAGAAGAAGCTCCCTGCACCCGCTGTAATATCTCTGGGAGAAGGTCAAGAACCTGTGGCTCTGAAAGCTATCAATGCTGGTGTTGTCAATGGGACGTGGGTGCTTCTTCAAAATTGCGAGCTTGGCTTGGGACTCATGAACGAAATGGAGTCGTTGATCAATAAACTGAAGGACAACATGGATCCAAACTTTAGGTTGTTCATTACGGCCCTGCCTCATCCAGAGTTCCCTCTAGGTCTACTCCAGATGTGCTCCAAGGTGACGAACGATCCTCCTGCAGGTCTCAGAGCGGGTTTATTAAGGAGTTATACTCCTGGTGTCATGGTAGATCAAGATCGCTTGGAACGGGTTGATACTGCTCAATGGAGACAGCTGCTCTTTGCACTTTGTTTCCTTCACAGTGTCGTCCAAGAACGGCGTAAATTTGGCCCTCTTGGATGGTGTATCCCTTACGAGTACAACAACGGAGATCTTCAAAGTTGCATGCTCTTTTTAGAGAAGCACTTATACAACGGAGAAATTAGTTGGGGCACATTTCAATACATGGTCTCGGACGTGCAATACGGTGGGAAAATAACCGACAGCCTTGATGTTCGATTATTCCGTACTTATGCCAAGGAATGGCTCACGGAGCAAACGTGCAAGGAGGGATACTCTTACAATCCCAGTGAGCCCATTCTGAAGATTCCCAATGACTTTCAGTACACCGTAGAATCATTCACAGATCATGGAGACTTTAGAAAGTACATTGAACAGTTTCCGGAGAATGATTCTCCTGAGATCTTTGGTCTTCATCCCAATGCAGATTTGACATATTGCGTCAAGGAAGCAACGTCCTTGTTCAAAACACTGGGTGAAACCCAACCCAAGGGTGGTGGCGGCGACGGCGGTGTCTCGAGAGAAGATATCGTATATGAAAAGGCATCCGAGCTGCTGAGTCGTCTGCCAGAGGATTACGAAGAAGATGACTATAAAGCAAAGATTAAAAAGCTGGGCGGAATGACGGTGCCAATGAATATCTTCCTCTTCCAAGAAATCCAACGCTTGCAAGCTGTCATTGCAAAGGTACGATTTACACTTACTCAACTTCAACTCGCAATCAAGGGCGAGGTCATCATGTCAGCTGAATTGAGTGAGACACTTGACAGCATGTTTGACGCAAGGGTGCCTTACTACTGGGAAAACACACTAACAGGGGACGAATTTAGTTGGAGGCTGCCTACACTCGGTCTTTGGTTCTCCTCGCTTTTGAACAGAGACAGTCAATACCGAACTTGGCTCAATAACGGCCGACCAAACAGCTTCTGGCTAACAGGCTTCTTTAACCCCAACGGCTGCTTGACTGCCATGAAGCAAGAAGTCACTCGTAAGCACAAGGCGGAGAAATGGGCCTTAAATGACGTGGTTTATCATACGGAAGTGACGAACTTTGAAAGGGTGGAGCAGATCAAGGCTCCTCCCGATGAAGGGATTTATGTGCATGGTCTTAGTCTTGATGGAGCTGCTTGGTCTAAGTCGGAAGGAAATCTAGTTGAGAGTGCACCCAAGACTTTGTTCACTCCGTTGCCCATTCTTTACATCACTGGGAATGAAAGAAAAGCGGAAGAGCGTTCAAAACGAGAGCTATTTGGTCCAAAGGGTCCATACGAATGTCCAGTATACAAGTATGCCTCAAGAACTGACCGATATTTCATCTTCATGGCCAATTTGAAATGCCCCGAAGGCAAACCTCCACCGCATTGGACCCTTCGAGGAACAGCTCTGTTATGTAATACATAAACTGTTACTGTGCCATAATATGCTTTACGTAATATTGTGTCTAAGCTTAATATTAGGAATGTTGACAAAGAGAAGTTCCTCTATGTCTGAGCTTAATATTAGTAATGTTGACATAGAGAAGTTAGTTATCCACCCTGCCAATATGTAATATCCACGTTGATTGGAGCTGTTGGATGCACACTAAACAAAGGAAGTATGGTAGTTAATGATTATTATGATGATGTTGTGCTCAGCATCACAACCGGGGTGTGTTACTTTGAATCATGACATATTAATTAGTTACTTTATCTTCATTGCTCTTGCATACCAATAATATGTTCATATGAATCACCTGTCCTTCGTTGCAAGTTGCCCCCCTGTAATATTATGTTCTTTTATTGGTCAATTCTTCTAATGGCCAAACAATGGTCAATGAAACAGCTCCTGCACCTGCTGAGCAATAAGATAGTGTTAAAGTCATTCAAGAAAAAAGTCCTAGACGTACAGAGTAAGAAGTTGTTCTTTGAGATGTGGGTGGATTTTATAAAATCCGGTTGGTTTGCAGCAAGTCTCAAGGCAGTGTTAGAAACACTGACCTGAGACTAACATGCATGCTTAAGAACGCTCTCCACGGATACGGCGGGCGAGTTGGATATCTTTAGGCATGATAGTCACACGCTTGGCGTGGATGGCGCAAAGGTTGGTGTCCTCGAAAAGACCAACAAGGTAGGCCTCGGCTGCCTCTTGGAGGGCAAGCACGGCAGATCCCTGGAACCTCAAGTCACTCTTGAAATCTTGGGCGATCTCCCTCACCAAACGCTGAAAGGGGAGCTTACGGATCAAGAGATCAGTAGACTTTTGGTACCTACGGATCTCACGAAGAGCTACAGTTCCGGGGCGGTAACGGTGGGGTTTCTTCACGCCTCCGGTGGCGGGGGCAGATTTACGTGCAGCTTTGGTGGCAAGCTGCTTACGGGGGGCTTTGCCTCCGGTCGATTTACGGGCGGTTTGTTTCGTACGGGCCATGGTTGATGATGTTGTGATTGATTTGTGAGTGTCAAATACACAAGAGGGCGGCGACAAACAAGGTCTAAACTTACATTCGTCAACCGGAGATCACTCTACGAGTTCCTACGTAAATTTCATCTTGAAACGGGCGCGCGCCATAAAATAAGAAGAGCAAACAGGGGCGGGAATTTTGGAAAGATTAGACCTTATCACTAACGCGCGTTGACAATGAGCAATGAGGTCATTCTCGCCTCATAAAATCGAGCTATCGATCACCAACACCAACTACCAACAAAACTAATCAACCATGTCAGGCCGCGGCAAAGGAGGAAAAGGACTCGGAAAGGGAGGAGCCAAGCGTCACAGGAAGGTCCTTCGTGACAACATCCAGGGCATCACCAAGCCCGCCATCCGTCGTCTCGCTCGTCGTGGCGGTGTCAAGCGTATCTCTGGTCTCATCTACGAAGAGACTCGTGGTGTCCTCAAGGTTTTCCTTGAGAACGTCATCAGGGACTCGGTTACCTACACCGAGCACGCCAGGAGGAAGACTGTCACCGCCATGGATGTTGTATACGCCTTGAAGCGTCAGGGCAAGACTCTCTATGGGTTCGGTGGTTAAGCACAGCAGCATTACCATTGTATTGTTGTTGCTTGCATTCTCAAGCCAAACAGGATTTTCTAAAATCCGCCCTTCTATCAAAGACAAACCCTGAATTACTTTTCACACATGAACATAATCTGCAAGTCTCCGTTCATCACTAATTGATTGTTCCGCACACACAGTATCATTATTAGTCTCAACAGGTGACATTACAGTTAGAATCAATGAACGAACTCATTAAAATTGATCCAAGTGACGCAACGTAACATAAAAAGTATCTAGTGTTTATGTTTATGGAACCTTTGTTATTTTAGATTGACTGTCTAATTGTAACCGTTTGCCTACAGAAAAAATATGATAATCAATATGTTGTAGATATTGTTTGCATGGTACATGCATGTTGTACTATCCTCAATAATAGGAAGGACAATAATGCATCCTAATATTGTATTGTGCATGACATACAATGTAAATAATGGCATAGCTAATTCGAGGAGAGCTAATCAAAAGTTTCATAAGATAAAATCCCGCAACGAGGTATTCGTGGCCATAATCTGTGTATTTGTGCTCATGGTTCCGTCCTTCGTCTGTCCATTTATTGGCGAAGAGCTCAGCACAAACACAGTTATTGCAATGTAAGACGATGTAAGCAGAGGGTATTCTTTGGTGACATGGGCGGATTTTATAAAATCCTGTTTAGTACAATGTACGATGATCACAGCAACCGCAGCGCTACAGATACATTATTTATTTGGAGGCACCAGACTTCTTGGGGAGAAGCACTGCGTGGATGTTGGGCAACACACCACCAGAGGCAATGGTGACACCTCCGAGCAATTTGTTGAGCTCCTCGTCGTTCTTGATGGCAAGAGTCAAATGACGGGGCACAATACGGCTCTTCTTGTTATCGCGGGCGGCGTTACCGGCAAGCTCGAGGATCTCAG
>JALLPH010000003.1:0-45516 GCA_036939855.1 Cyclotella choctawhatcheeana
CATGACATCAAAGATGTTGTTGGGTAATCTGTGTTTATATTGGGATCTGCTCATGATGAGTTAGGATGATGTAGATGAGAAAAAAGAAAAGATAAAAGATATTATGAGATCCCGCCAAAAACACTTCCCAAATATGATTGACGAAAGCATTCTCCTCATTTCTATTCAGTGCCACTTATTTCAACCATTGCAGACTTGTGGATTCTGAGGCAGCTGCAGCTGGCCATTGAACAATATGGATCCAAGATCCAATTATTGGCAGATTCATCCACTCCACTAAGGGAGTATTTGTACTTGCAATGCTCAACCGAGCTTTTAGATAAACTAGTTCAGATAAATCAAACACTATGCATTACACGTAGGATGGCCAATGAGGATGTTTAGAGTGGAAGTACGAGGTACCTGGTCCTTGAGACTCGTCATGTATGGTAAAATCTCTTCAGACACATACAGCAACTCCAATGAATTCAATAGAACAACTTTAATCTCTCATACTGGGTGCATGTAACAGTTTGAGGCTTACAATTTAAACCTGAACAATACATCAAAACATGTCAAGAGATATCTGGGTATTTATGCACACTACACACTACAACATTAGCTATGATTCAATATCTAATGACCGAGAAGGCCAAAGCATTTTGAGATAAAGAAAGGTAACAATTTTGCAAATTTGCACATTAGAGAAGTGCCCACGCACCAGATAGTGGTTCCATCAACAAACTCTCTCATTTCGAAAACAGCAGGCTCTCAATGCGCATGTATGATCGTCAAAAAAGGCATCTCAATGGATGTATATTGTTGATAGAGTTGCACCAGCTACAGTACAATAATTGTCACCTTATAAGTCAACTCTTTATAGTATTTTGAAATCTAACTCAAACATTATCTCAGAAGTTCATCCGACAGCAATAAAAATTCTCGCTTTAGATGCAATGCTGGCTCTACTAATAATATACACATAGTTATCACGTGTAGGAGAGCATTCGGGAAAAATCCCACCCGAACGCCAAAAAAGAATATATACAATCTCTAGGTATCTACTGTTTTCTCTTTCCTGCACTATTTATCAACGTCATCGATACTAACTTGCCTAACACATTTAGTCGCATCTCCTTCAGAACCCAGACCCCATTTTTGATATACCTCCTCCATGGATATGGATTTATTCCTAAGTTCACGCACCATTCGTTTCATATCCTCGAGATCCTGTAGCGTTGGATCCGATCTTGAGCACGATGATGATGATTCTTTCCTACTGTTTAAATAGACCGATGATGACTGCAAAGTCAGTTCTTGATGCTGTGCGGCACTTTTTGTTCTGACGTGAGGAATTTCGATGTAGTTTGGAACGCTGTGACTGGCGGCCGCGACGTCGATTGAGTTACCCCCGTTCATCCTTTGATTTGGTTGGTCGAATCTGCGTTACCTCACTGTTATCGCCGTCGCTTTTACTAATACAACCAATGTATTGACTCGTTGTTCCGACTAAAACGAAAGAACTGCAGGTGGGGCGTGTGGTGTGTCAATAATGTCACACCGGCACTGCTCCCTCTTTGCGGTTGGTTTGCTTGCATTTATTTTTGAGCGAATTGCCGTTCACTCAAAAATTTGTTCACACGGACGTGGAAACTGGGAAACGCCAATGCAAAACTCTGCGAAAAGCCCCATTAACACATGATAATGTCCGGTATCTAAAGGTATCCATCGGTTGCAAGAAGTCCCGCCCTCTCTTCTACCAATAGATAGACTCTCGCTCGCTCTGACGAAAAAAATGATACATGTACGGCCAGCGGCCAGCAGGCAGTATCGCATATCATACCCCTCTTTACTAGCCAGTGGCCAGTGTTCTATGGTAGTGGGCAGGCTGTGGATAGCTGGATTCTGGATTGGATGTATGATCTGGTAGTGAAAGGCAACTAACAACAGAGGCTTTAAGAAAGAGATTGCATTGATAACGCCACTAGGTTGCAGTGTGTTTTTATTTATGATATAACGCCAGAAAGTTCAAGTCAAAACGTACTCTCTGGAGAACAGCAAATAAGTTCAATTTATTGTTGTTTATTGCAGTGAAAATGAGTGCAGGGCACAAGCGACAATTTGGTGCGACAATTCGTACTCTCAATGATATTACCAACTCAGCTTCTGACGATGAGGCATCGAGCAATAAATCCTCTGCTGCAGCCACAGCAACGTCAGGATTCAATAGCACCAACAGAAACTCCAACGGTCCATCAAGTAACAATAGCAAAGGGCCACATCTTGCAGACAAAATAACAATACAACACATTCCCACACTGCCGCGATCCAACGACGCGTCTTCCATCCTAGCTCGGATCCACTCAGAATTCTCACAAATTATATCCAAACGAAAATACAATGTCAAATCCATTACAGAAATGTGCTGCTGCTCCGATGGATTAGATCATTTACCCAATCGGAGTGGACGAAAACCGACGAAAATAATGCCCAACAATGTTCTGGGTTACAACTTGACTCAATTTACGAATCCAAAGACTCATGCTATACATTTACGATTACGTCACCCGGCGACGCACGAATTGGTCGATTACGAATCGATCGCCGGTACCATGTGTCATGAATTGGCTCATTGTGAGGTCGGTCCGCACAATGCTCAATTTTACAAGGTTATGGAAGAGATTGAAGAGCAGTATGCGTTATTTTTGGCAAGGGGGGTAGTGTTGGACAAACAGGGATTCCCCGTTGGGAGTGAGGATGCTTACAGGTTGGGAGGGCGGAAAGTGTCTCCCGAAGAGGCTAGAAGAAGAGCCATGATGGCTGCCGAAAAGCGGCGGGGATTGAGTTGCGGACAGTATGTTTTGGGTGGGAAGAGTAAGGTTCGTGATCCTAAAGAGGCGGCTAGGATAGCTGCGGAACGTCGATTGAGGGATTCTCAGTTTTGTTTGCCCTGTAATGAGGTCATTGAGTTGCTGGGAGATGATTCTGATGATGAGGATGTCGTTCATGCTGGAGATAAAAAGAGGAAGGCCGAGCCCACGTTGAAACCTGGCTCCAATCAAGTGATTGATTTGACTGAAGACGAACAACCCTTGGACCAGACAATATCATCGAGTTCACCAGTTTCAAATAAAAGTCAGTGGGAATGTCCCTGCTGCACTTTAATCAATCTACCATTATCCATGCTATGTGAGGTGTGCGAAGCACCTCCTGGTGGCACACCTGCTATGGCATCTCTTCCTCTTGTTGAGACCAGTCAACATACCGCAGCTGGCAGCATAAGTAGTACAACAAAGTCAGACGGAGCTTTACATGATGAAGATAGCTGGTCCTGTCCGAGGTGTACATTTGAAAACACGTCGACGTCTCTTGTTTGTGGTGCTTGTTGTTTGGAACGATAAGTCACACAAAAGATTGCATTCAAGTAGTTATCTGAGATGGTATTTATAGATTATATTATTATGGACTACAAGAGATACTAGTGATCGCATTGCCGGCAAACATTCCCTACATAAAAACACTCTCTCTATGGATGTTGATGAGAATCATAACCCTTTTGTGTTTTGCCACATTTCTCTAATTTCATCGTCAGTCATATCCACTTCTTGATACCTTGGCTCTTGGCACATACTCGCACATAGTGGATCAGATTGCAAAGGGGCAATTTTAGAGCTTCTAAACAGTTTTTCCAACCAACTACCGAGATGAGCATCTTGTCTCGGTGGTGATTTTGGTTCAGGTGGTGCTGAATCAGGATTGGTAGTCTGAAACCAATCGTCAAACCATGTCCCAAGGTCCTTCTTAGGCTTGTCTGATGGTGCTGCTGCTGCTGCCGCCGCTGCGGGCTGTTTGTCATGGCTGCCTGTCGGAATAGTGGAAAGAGATACTGGCACTCCTTGAGTCTCCCATACTAAAGCTTGAAACATATTTGTTGTCTTCCTTGTGTTATGGAACTTATGTTTGAGAGTAGCAGTTAAATGATTAAGAAATGTAAAGGTTACTGGATCTATTTGTGCCCATGTTTGAGCAGATACTTGCGATTCTTCTATAGGATTTGGGCTATAAAGCCGGCGAATGAACCATTCAGTTGATAAATCAAGGTGCTGGTACCTAGGAGGGAGATCTAATTTACCCAAAGCTTTTCCTTTCGGTGTTTTGGCACTACCTCTCTTTTTGTAAATATTCCGTAGAGCTTTTGTGCGCTCTTCTTCCAAAAGCAGAAATACAGTGTACTCATTGAATATGACATTGTTCAAATGTTTCGGAGGTTCTCTGTTCATGGTTATGATTACTGTATCGGATAATTGTGTGACGAATTGTGAAGGAGTTTTGTTCTTATTTCTTTCGCCTACAAAACACTTGATGAGTTGATGATATGATTTTTTATGATTGGCTTTATGTCTCGCTTGCTCCGACCGGCCGAATGAAGGACACCCTCACGTTTTTCTGCTAGATCGTCTGTGAGTACCATTTGATATATGGATTGTCCTTTTATAATTCTTAAACTAGGTTTTCGGGAAGGAACGTCTTGGAACGATTGGGGCCCTTGTGTACCCTTTGGGACAATAATCGCCACAAACCGGAGGACGAAATCAGCACATCTTGCCAGTACAATTGATAAGATCACAAACATCATCAATTCAGAGGACACTATTCACTATTCAAGCCCAGAAGATACTTATGTGCAACCATTTGCAAGATCACTGCGAGCGATGAGACGTATGGTATGAAACTATTAACAAGATCTTTACACCAAGATAGTTAAAACACACGAGTCATTTGCATATCCTAATCCTAGTGACTTTCTTGACCAATCAATTCAAATGTAATACTTTCGTACTAGATATCATTCAATGCTCCAGGAGGACTGTCTTTAAATTGACTATTGCTTGTATTTGGTCAGATCCATTCGTAAGATCTAATATCTCCAAGCTTCAAACTATTTGTGTTATAGGCACACATACACACAGTAGCTTGACAATCTTCCAATTCCACAATTAAAGTAGACAATATATCATTTTAAGCTTCTTCTAAACCATTAGTGAATAAACTGGATCCCGAGATCCTTGATACACGATTATCAAGATCTCTGATTAGTTCATTTACCATAGCAAAGTCAATTCATGTGCTCATAAAATCTTCCAACCAATAACTTGAACATCCAAACTAACAAACAACACAACATGATCCTCACTAACAAAATCTCCTTCCTCTCAGCTATGATTGCTCTTTCGGTCCCCATGGCCGTTGTGGGCCATGGCTACATGAAAACGCCTCGCTCACGTAACTACCATGCCAATCTGAATGGAAAGTTTTCCGGCGGTACATCGTCCGACCCAGAAAAGGTAAAACTTGAACATTCAAATCCACAAAGGCAAATTAACACAACGTTAGCATCTCTAATCAAATGTACCTTCCCCTCTAAAAGGAAACTTGCCCTCATTGTCTCAACGTAGGTGGGCCTGGTATTTCCGTCTGCGGTATGACAGGTGACCACAACTATGATCTTCCAGCTAACGCTGTTGGTGGGATCATGCCTACTGTAATCCAGGAATGCTATGCTCCTGGGTCAATCATTGATGTAGAGAGTCAAATCACAGCACATCATATGGGGCACTTCGAAATGCGAGCTTGTCCCATCACTCACGGACAAATTCCTACTCAGGAATGTTTCAACGAGAACCCTTTAACGTTCATCTCTGATGAAAAGTTCGGTGCAGTACCTGATGTGAATTTCCCAGAGAGAGCTTACATCCCTAGGACTGGTGAGGAGATTCATTTTGATTCCTTAATTCGAATATCTAAATTTGCATACTTACCCTTTTTGTTCTCTAGACATCCCCGGTAATGACAATTTCTATATCCACAAATATCAGCTTCCTGCTGGTTTGACTGGTGATTTGATCCTCTTGCAATGGTACTGGGTAAGGGAAGATGTTTCTCCGTAACTCTTCTTGTACATCTAACATCTAAACATCGATCTTCCTCCACAACTGTTAGGTGACGGCCAACAGCTGCGTGGACGAAGGTTACGACGAATACCCTTTCCCGGAGTTCTTTAATCCTGGAAGCAAAGGTAAATGTCCTCAGCCAGTCGAAGTTCCTCCTCACAGTGCCGAACAATTTTGGAACTGTGCCGAGGTTAAGATATCCAATGATTGCAATGGGTGAGTTTTGCTTTGTGGTCTTTCAAAGGTCTTTCAGAGGGTGTTTTGATTCTAATCATTGACTCATTCCTAACTTCACATGCTATATTCATGTTTTGACACAGCATCAATCCTTCGAGCTCTACCACTACGAGTACCACAACTACAGAGACTACAACTACTGGCACCACAACTTCAAACGGAACAGGGGCTACAGTTACCACCTCTTCGACTGAAACCACAACAAGGGCAACATCTAATCCTGGAAATTGCAATGCCAATACTGCAGTTTGTGGACCCAACAACCCATGCTCAGATGGCCTGTGCTGCTCACAATGGGGTTACTGTGGAACAACCGAGGCTTATTGCGGAGATTGCTGCCAGAACGGTCCTTGCTGGAATGATCCTAGTCCCACCACCACCTCGTCAACGTCGGTGAATACAGGAGCTACTGTAACTACCACTTCTGGGGCAACTATGCGTCCTACCACTCAGCCCACTGAGGTAAGCAAGACATAGATTATCATGCACTTCCTTTTTCGCTATGCAATGGGTTCACTCATGCAAATTCATGATATTGTCGTTTTAACTCAAAGGTCGCGTCCACTCCAAAGCCCACTACCCCTGTAGTCACTTCTCAGCCTTCTTACTTCCCTACTTACAGCCCGACGCTTCGTGGTTCTACCGACTTGCCAACCACCAAGAAACCTACCAATTCCAATTGCAGCCCCGTCACTGCGCAATGTGGAGTTGACAAGCCTTGGTTAGTTTTGTTGTTGTAGTAATTCGTGTAACAGTTCACATCATGTCACTAACACACTCTTGTTTGTTGTACTCATCAGTGCGGATGGGCTCTGCTGCAGCCAATGGGGTTATTGCGGCGTTGGAGATGCCTGGTGTGGCAGCTGTTGTCAGAGTGGTGCATGCTGGGGAATTTAAACTCGTGTGACATATTTGGGGTTTCATCATGAGGGAATATTATTTTGCTTGACTTTGTAGAGATGTTCGTGTATCGACTGAAGATATGATTGCGACGTTTTTAGCTAACTGTTAGAAATGATTTGCTTCTTATAATACATCATCATTTATTCAAGAATATCAGCGAAACTACTCATTAGATTTACCTTTTCAACTTCATACTGAGCCCAGAAAGAACCCAGACAGAAGAGTATCCTAGTCAGCAAGATTTCACTCATCTCCCAATTACAAGCTCATTAAAGTTTTGAAGAAGTATCATGGAGTTGAGACTCGCTCACAATAATACCATCCTATTCAATGCAGGGAAGATACAAGATTCAAAGCAAAATAGCAGTTAGACTGAGAACGAATATGCGGAGAATGTGAACAGCGACGCAAGACACACCTCATCAGCATATACCCAGCACCCGGGAACAAACTCAACACCACCAAAGTTAACTATGCATCCTCTTTCCCCAGGATAGGTCTTTATAGACTTGACAGGATGTGTACCCAACGCCTTGACACCAATATCCATGTCTGCAATGATTGCCGAGTCTCTGATACACCCATTGATGATTATACCGGCCCATTGGTTTTCAACTGCTAATTGAGTAATTTGATCTCCTAGTATTGCTACACGTTTGGAACTTCCACCGTCTACAACTAAGACTCTTTTGTCACCTTATTTAGTTGAGTAAAAATATGAAGTATGCGGACAACAATATCTTTGTGAGCGATCAATCAGACAGATTCACAATGACAGGAGATTAGATATCTTACCTGGAGTAGACAACACAGTTCTGACCATGGGATTACTTTCAAAGCATCTTACCGTCTCAATCCTTCCATGAAATCGTTTCTTCTTTCCATAATCAAAGAAGAGACCAGGTGTGACGACTGACAATCGTTGGGGACTTGATACATGTTCGTCACATATATCGGCGAGAGATGGACAGCTGGACGACATGCTTCGAATTGATGTTAGTGCGTGGTTGGAGAGGAGGTGATTTGATATGATTTGACTGCAGTGACGAGAGAAGATTGTCACGGCTACCATGCTAATAATGGGAAGTGAAAGGGAAGTGAGATTGAGGGAATGTGATGGTTTAGGCGGGAGAGAAAAAGATATGTTTCAAAAACTCATTCTTCTCAACAGAGGTCATGTTCATTTAACGGTCGAGGCCGAATTTTGGACGCAATAAATGAGAAGCCTAATCTTCTTTTCACTTCTTTTAGATCAAATTGCGAAAGATGACGCAAACAAGTCCGCCTGAGCTCAGGGGACTTTCGAACACGTCAGCTTTCCAGCGAATGAGCTTTTGCCGTCGGCTCCACGAAAACCACAACAGATTCGACCACCACAACCTCGTCACTCTTCCCAAAACACACACATCTCAACCATGAACTACTACAGCAGCAAACAATCATCTCTTCTGGCCACCTCTCCAGCGGCTGCGGCACCTAGTCTGTTTCAACAAGTGGGCATGGCTGGAAGTGCTGCTGTGATTACTGTTTCATTTGTGCATCCTGTCGATGTAGTTAAGGTATGTGTCTGAACGGTATGTTGCTCAAACGATGTTCGAGGCTTCTAGATAGAGAAATCAGGTCGGTTTGGATGGATATGCAATCAATCGTTGGTACTGTGTGGTAGATCTATCTTGAAATTGTTTGTTTAAATGAACATGTTCATGTGATGAATCTTCACTGTAGAGAAATAATACTGTCTTGCTGCCGCGCGTAAACAACAACTCTCTTCTCAAACACATCATTATCATCACTTATAAAAACACACGAAACAACAAAACAGACCAGGATTCAAGTCTCCCCTGAATATGCCGCATTGGGCATGGGCGGAACCGTCAAAAAAGTCGTGGGATCCGAAGGCGTACTTGCCATGTGGAAAGGAGTAAACGCCGCTTGGCTCCGCGAGGCATCATACACATCCCTCCGTCTTGGTCTCTACGAACCCTGCAAGATTGCCTTCGGATGCACCACACCGGAAAACACCACCTTTATTAAGAAATTCGCCGCTGGATCGGCGGCTGGAGCCTTGGGATCCCTGGCGGGCAATCCGTTCGATGTGCTCAAGACGAAAATGATGACGGCGGAAGGGGGTGCCGCATCCATTACGGCCACAGCTAAGGATTTGTTCGCACATCAGGGAATTGCGGGATTCTACCGCGGTATCGATTCGAATGTTATGCGAGCTATGGTGTTGAACGGAACCAAGATGGCATGTTACGACACAACCAAAGGAGTTGTCGTCCAATACACGGGACTCGCCAAGAGTTCTCTCGTTACCCAATTCATTTCGGCAGTTGCCGCCGGTTTCTTCATGACATGTACTGTTTCACCATTTGATATGGTGCGAACGCGATTGATGAATCAGCCTGCAGATGCCAAGATTTATAATAATGCCTTGGATTGTTTTGTTAAGATCATTAAGAATGAGGGACCCTTGACATTGTGGAGAGGATTTATGCCCATTTGGAGCAGGTTCGCCCCCACGACGACAATTCAGTTGGTTATTTTTGAGCAATTGAGGGGATTGATGGGTATGAAGTCCATGTAAATCGAAGTGATGAGAATTTAGAGTTTTATGTGTGTTCACTTGTGTGCAGTTCGTTTTGGGCTACTATGTATTGTTCTAAATTAGGTCCCTGATAGAATTTAACATTTTCGATTGATGAGCTTATAAGAGACAGAGTAATGTTATTTTGCAAAACGAACATTCAAGATCAGTGTATCTTGAAACTTGACGCCACAGTGGACCAATTGTTGTTCACACACATTATGAAACGAGACATGACACCGCACTGTCACATCCTTACGAAAAGCTGATTCTGTCTGTATATTTATAAGATGGTCCCAAGAGTTCTTGAGTTTGTTCATGCTGGAAGTACAAATAGCGTTCAAAGCACAGAATACCAAAGTAATGTAGGACAGTCTCGGAAAATAATTTGTGAGATCAATGCCGCAGTTGCCTTTATAGGAACTGAAGTAATTTTGTCACATCAATGCCACAGTGATCTTTGAACATAATATTACCAAAGTAATGTAGGACAATCTCTGAAAACATTTTGTCAGATCAATGTCACAGTTGCCTTTGTGCAAGAGCTGCTTCTACTGTTCTAGAACACTCACACTCACTAAGATGATGTTAATATCCTGAGTTTCATCGTCAGCATTATATCTCTTATAGCGACGTATTATTTTAATCAAATATCTAATGTACATTCATTGTCGACAAAGAATAATCCATTACTTCCCTTAGTAATCCAGCCGTTTCATTCAACGTCCTAATTCCTTGATTGCAGTCGCTTAGCTTTGCTTCTCTCATCTTGACATATGCACTGATGTGCTAGCATCCTCAGTTCCACGTTCACTGCTTTACTAGGCAGTCATTGCAGTAGACATCAATCTTTCCTGGAATCTCTTTGTCATTTCTTCCTGCAACTTCTTCCTTTCTGACAATTGACTCTCGCTAGAATTGCTAGCAGACTTGAATTCTCCCCACAATGACCGAGCATTCTTCACCTCACCATTGGTAAACTCACGCTCCTCCCTCTCAATAATTTGTTCTCTCTTCTTCGTCATTTGTCTCTGCCACGAAGTCATATCATTACCACCTGTTAGCTCTGACTCCAATTGTTGCTCAGCCATCAATTCTTCTCCTCCCACATTAGTGTCATCGATTACCACCATCCCATCAACACTCAAATAACTATCATCCCAAACCCGTCCGCTCGCCCTCTCACTCGTTACCAAACCAGTCCTCCTTCGAATCATTTCCTTATCTTTAATAACTCTGGGTAAATCCTCATCGGCTATAGGATAATACTTGTGAGGGAAGTACTCGTACAGTGTGGAATGTGCATAAGATTCAACCTCGGTGGCTAGATATAACGCAAAGAGTGTGGACATGAATGTCCCCGTACCGGCAACGGCTATAGATTTAGAGATGGAGGCAATGGAGGATAGGTTGGACAATATGTTTTTGTTGTGAGGGGGTGTCGAATGGAAGGACCTTTGGGACTGCTGTTCCAGTGCGGGCTTGGCTGATCGAGGGAGGGTTGTTCGTGATTGATGAGTCGATTTTGTGATGGAAGAGAGAACAGCTTGGAGGAGAGGCGATGATGCCTTTGTTGAGCTTGTGGACCATCTGATGGGCATCGTTTAGCGTTCTTGTTTCTTCTTGATACGAGGTTGAATTAAGAGGAGCTCAGACGAAGTGTGATTGTGTGATACTACGTGGAAAGGTCGGGGTGCAGATGATGCGATGATGTAGACAACTCGAGCCGGCAGATGTTCTTGCCTGTAACGATAATGATGCAATGCGCTGCCAAACTTCTTTTTTTTGTGTTTATGATAATATGGTAGTGAGGTGACAACATTATTTGTTGTAGATGTTAGGCAAATCTTCCTTTGACGGAGGAGAACTGGGCCGGTGCAAGTGAAGGCATCATCGACGGGGGGGGGGATGTCAAGAAGAGGACGCAAGACTTGAAGCAAGAGTATTGATTCCCACGTGAAGAAGTTTTTTCCCGCTCAAGCAGAAAACACAAGCAATGAAAATTTTAAGAGATAACTCAGGGGCTGAAACTCTTCTCTTCACAGCAGGGATAACAAGCTTACTCCCACTGATTTTTTTGTAAGTGTGGACATAATATGGCATTACATTTTTTGATCTCAATCATGATTTCTTGTCCATGTCTGACTTTCTTGTGCATGTTTTAGTCACTGGTTAGAATGCCAAGAGCCCTCCGGAAGTTTTTTTTACGAAAAATGCAGCAGATGGGGGTGAGGGAGGGACCCATCGCCCGTTGTGCTTGTGCGCTCTGAGCAAATTTTTTATCACTGAACCCAAGGGTAAGACATGCCCAAAAACACATCATGGGCCGTACGTCTTGAGTTGAGATAAAGATAAAGCTTATGTTGGGGGCTGAGGACATTAGATGGCTACAGGTGATGTAAATTGGTATAATTGACAAATGTCTCTTAAATCTTAAATGAACTATTACTCACTTATTCTTATTCACTGTGTTTTACGGTACTTTTCAATCTTTTGAACTCGACCCAATTATTTTGCACCTAAAAAACTAACTTTAAAATGAAGGTTGATTGCAAATTAATTTTGCACACTTATGCTCGCGATTTCTTCTCGAAGAAATGTAGCTATCGTTAGACACATTTTAGTTCGAATTGACCGTTCCATTTTCCATTTCTCATATCTCACAAATATTTCTTTGAGAAGAAACCCTAACGCTAGAAAATTCTTATATGTGCATCGGTAGACTATTGCAGAACACAAGTAATAGGAGAGCCGTCGCAACTCTGAGTGAGAAATCTAGGAATCATATTACTTTTCCTTCATTACCTTCAAATCGGTACCAAAGTAAGGGAATCAGAGGAATTCCTGGTAATTTCCAGGAACTCCTTATTTGTAACTGAGAAAGTAATCATCTCGAGGTCCATTAGATAGGCAGTTTCCGGGAAGCAGTCTCCGAAAAGGAAAGTATCAAGTAAAGTAACGAGTAAAGTAACATTTACCCTATTAAGATATCCATCATACACTATACTCACTATACTAAGAGGGCGGGGTGGCGCGTGAGAAGTTCTCAGAATCAGAATCTGGTATTTGGAGCAGGGTTTGCTACCGGAATTTTACCTGATACCTGGGTAAAATGCAAGCGGGTAGGGGTATTTGGTTGGCGGGCTACCTACCCGGCTTGATCGATGATCAGATATACCCGAGTACCTACCCGACCTCTCCGGTAATAGTCATTAGATACCCGAATACCTACCCGTCGACTTCTCCACTTTTCTAAATGGGAATGGGGAATCTGTTCCCCGAGTTGATACTACCCGGCACTTGATACCCGAGTAAAATGTCATGGGTACAGGTATTTTGGTGCGTGGGATACCTGCCCAACTTGATCGTAGAGTGATTGGGTAAATACCCGACTACCTACCCGATCCCTCTAGTACCAGCTGTGGAGATACACAAGCACCTACCCGAGCACAGATTTGGTCAGTGCGCCATACCTGGGTACCTACCCGAAGAATCAAATTACTCGGGTAGCAAACCCTGATTTGGAGAGGGCACTTTGAGAAGTTGAGAAAAGATTGGAAAAGAGTGAGAATTCACATATAGAGGTAAATAATACTTAGAAAGGCCTAACCTACCTACGATTGCTACTGCTGATTTGGTGCGTTCCCTAAATTTGCATCTGCCTCACACTTACCGAGTTCTTACCAGCAATTTACCTTAATAACCCCACTACCATTCTGCATTCTGTTCTTTAAGATTTACTCTTACTATCTACATATAAAAATATTTTAAATAAGCCGATTGACCTCAACCGTTCGTTAGGTCGGGGCGGGCATCATCTACATTTATTTTTAAATATAACTTTTGGCTGGTTGAGTAATCTAAAGAGGGCTTTAGGATTACATAGGAAATCAACCAGCCTGGAGTGGGCCTAAAAGAACAGAATGGTACCTACAGTAACCCGCTGCAAAGTGTACTCCCCTAACCCAAAGTGTACCCTCCCCAATTTGTCAGGCTAGAGCTGGAAGTGTACCCTCCTATGTGGGAAAGGTAGTCTATCCCCCATATTAATTACTATACAGCCCATTGCCCACCTCCAATACCTAAAGTGTACCCCCTCAAAATCCAGTTAATAGGAAGTTGTACCCCCCCGGGGGGGCCCCCGGGGGGGTACACTTTGCAGCAGGTTACTATTACCTAAATTTGTAAGGCTGTCTTGGGCTGTCCAGGAATTTTTGAGCCTGACTTTATTGTTTAAACATTTAAGCCTATGAGAAAGGTATCTGGAGGTTATACATACTATCTACCGTAGAACTCGGTGTAAAGGGAATGGGTTTTTAGTTTTTACTCAAGTATTCCCTTTACAACGTTGCTTGTTAGTGTTTTTGGCTAGCAAAAAAATTAATAGTATCCGAAGTAAGTCCTTATGTAAAGTACCTTCGGCCGTTGACGCGTGACGCCTCACGCTATTTGTGTGTGTTTGCTGTTGTTGTGGTTGGTGACGGGTGGTGGCTGAAGCGACTATGGCAGCGTTGAGCAACGAAGCGGAATTATTAGGCGCGATGAATATTGGGTGGTAATGTATACCTTCAGCGCTGTAGATTGATTGTCTGGACGAAATAGGCAAATAACCTGAGTGTTCCTTATACACGGAGTTATTCTCTATTACTTTTACACCAAGTTCTACGGTAGGCAAAGCAAGAGGGATCTTGATTTGCCTGTTTTCAATTATAATAGTTTAAACACTCATAAAAATCATTCACAAACATTATCATTATCGTGTACGAAACGGCTTACGACAGGCTGTGGTTTGTAACTATTATTAAATGGGCACACGAAAGAGCAGATTTCAGGGACTCTGGGGGCGCTTCCCCGCGCCCCCCCCTGCCCCGTGCCCCGTGCCCACAACAACATCTAGAAGACGTGTGGTCTCACAGAGAACACTTAGAATTCTTCGACGGATCATATCTCGCAGGCAATATGCAAACCTGGGCAGAACAACAACTAGGTCTTGCCTGTGTCACACACCTGGGACAGCACATCCTATGATCCTACAGAAAAACCACATACTATGACGACAATGATGGCGAAATGTGTGTCAAGTAGCAAGTAAAGTGTCAATAATATTTGTTTGACTTGCATCAAGAGCAACTGGAGGGCGAAACTTTTCTAGGTAAATTGGGGGCAAGCCCACTAGCGCAATATAACGACTTACTAACGACAGGATAAGAGAGTAGAGAAGATAAAACCATGGCGTCCACATTCGACCTCGAAACCTACATCTCCCGCTATCCTCCCAACTCCGAAACCCACCTCCAACGCCTCCTCTTCCTCGCCCATCAATTCCATCATCAACCACCCTCCAATGACTCCACCGACAACAACATTTCCGCCACGGCCTTCCAAATGGCCGTCTCTCAAATGAAATCGTCCGGCAATCATCGACGCTACACCGATGAATTTGCCGAGGGCGAAAGCTCCACCTCCGCCACCTCCCCATCGGCATGTCCGGAATCATCGTCTATTCCCACCACGCCCAATCGTGCCCGTTCCAATTCACACGCTGATCGCATCATTCAACATTATCAAAAGTACGATTCTCAATTCGTGGCCGAGTCGAAGGCGTCCATGGCATCTCAGCTGGAGGTGTTGGAGGGACGGCTGGGTACGGCGCAGAATCATATTAATAAGGAGGCTATTCGGAATGCGTTGTTGGCGTTGGGGGAGTTTTTGAGGGTTAGGGGCGAGTTGAGGGAGGGTTGGAGACGGGCTGTTAGGAGCAGGTACGTTTGTTTTGTCTCCAATTTTGATTAGTACCCATGAAATGCGTCTTTACAACATCTATGATAATCATAATAGAGAATACTGTGTGAACGGAGTACAGCATTGGCAAACTTGCCAATTGTTGATTGAAATAAGTATTGACTTGAGTAAGTGCCATCAATTGGATCGCTTGACATGCTGTCAAGAAGTAATGCAGCATCATTCTGATCTAATACCTCTTCTACGCATCTTCCAGGAGAATGGAACAATGCTCGCGAAACCATTTCCCGTGCCGAACACACCGTATTAGGCGACTCCAATGATCCACTCTTCACTCACAAACTACGCGCCGCCAACGCCCTAGTTTGTCTAGCCGAGGGCAAATACTCGGAATCCGCTAAACTATTCTGTGCCACCTCTTTAGAATTGACCAATCAATTCTCAAATATACTGAGTGCCGAGGATATAGCATTGTACGGTAGTTTATTGGGATTGGCAGGTTTGGATAGAGAGAATTTACATTCTTTAGTGATTGACGGGCCGTTCAAGGCGCGATTGGAATTGGTACCTTCTTTACGTGATGCATTGCGTCATTACTCCTTGGCCGAGTATGGTGCCTGTATTTCCATTTTGCAAAGTACCGTCAAGAATGATATCATGTTGGATATACATTTGCATTCGCATGTTAATACCATATTGGATATGATTCGTGATCGTTGTATCGCTCAGTATTTTTCACCCTATTCCTCGGTCAGTTTGGAGAAGATGGGTGGAGTATTTGGACAGACTGTTGAGGATATGGAGAGTATTGTGGCGAAACTGATCCAAAGTGGGGGCGTGGAGGGTGTGTCTTTGGGCGAGGGAGCCCGGATCAATGCAATTGACAAGACATTGACTGTGTTTAGTACTAGTTGTGTGGAGAGGAAGGCTCGGAGGAGGGCTCGTGTCAATGCTGCCAAAATGGGGATTGAGTTTGTGAGAAATGCCGAGGGGATGATTATGCGTGTTGCATGTTTGGAGAATGGGTTGGCGTGTGGTAGCTTGGGAAGGAACAAGAGAAGAGACAGGGAGGCCGCAGGAAGGCCTGATCGAATGGTGATGGACATTCCTGACGAATCGGATTCTGAATTTAGTAACGATGCAATGGAAGTTGAGGTGCATGATCACCCCATGGCAAACCCCAATGACTTTGATTGATTCAAAGGACTTCAAAGGTCACGAAGAACATAATATAATATTCATATGTAGATAGTCTAGACCTGAGAATCTCAAAAATCATGAATTGATGTTATTCTTTAACATGGTCTCGGCTATATGCTTTGCACTATCCAAACACTTTGGCACACCTAGACCAGTGGCATAACAATGCACAACATTTCGCCAGCCTTCTTGGCTCCCCATCTCACCGGCCTGCTGGTACAAGTCAAATGCACGAGGCGGATCTCGTTCTACAATGTAACCGCCATTATCATTTCTAACACCATTTACCAAAATGGCTCCTGCACTGACCATGGCATCCACGTGTTCATTTTCCGCCGCTGCCAGAAAGCAATCTAATGCTGCTTTAATATCTTGTTCATGTCCATCTGCTCCATTATAGTAGCAATGTCCTTGTAGGAACAATGAGTCAGGATGGCCAGTAGCAGCAGCTTTTGAAAGGATTACTTTGAATTCATTGACATCCTCATTCCTTTCAAGATGGAGCAGTGACAAATGATGCAATGCAGGGCCATGATTGTGTTCAAGAGCAGCTTGGTGAAGCAAGTTGTAGCCAAATTTATGAAGATCCATTTCCAAGTATATTGGCCGTATTATATCATCATGTATCTTAATCTGCAGTTGTTCTGAATCCATTACCGCTCGAGCTTTGTTGAGCAATGAAGTAAATTCAGTTGCTTCATCATCAAAAGACAAATATTGCACTGCAAGGAAATACATGGCATCTATATCTCCCAATTTCATTGATCTATAAAAAGCATCAAACGCTTCATCTTTGATTGAATCGTTGTCTTGAATGTCAATACTATCCCATAATAAATGACCAAGGTTGTACCAAGCCTCAGCTGAACCTCTTAATCCTGCTTGTTTGTATAGATATACTACAAGTTGTTGATATGGTTGTAGAATTTTGTGATACTTGTTCTCAGCCATATCGTAATCACCTGTTAGCATAATCAGTTTTTGCAGATCGATGGGCGATTCATCCATCCATGCTTCAAGCTGTTTTTCATCAATGAAATTAGACTCGGTAGTTTGTTCTAATGCATCATTTCCCAGACGCACTAAAGCAGGCGGATTACCGTATCTAAAAGCTGCCTCTTCCATATGACTACGTGCCTCTGCCTGCCAAAAATGCTCATCATGTTCATTTTTTGTATGCTGATCTATCCGGATTTTATTCGGCTGAGATTGCTTAACAATCGTTCGAACAACAGCCACTCCTGCAGCTCGATCTCTAGAGTCTTGCACATCATTCAATTTAGCCAACCTTGGATCGGCTTCACGTTTTTCAGCACGGAAATTTTCTCTCTGCTGCGTTCTTTGTCTTTGTTTGTTCATGGCATCGTACTGCTCACGCAAGAGCTTTTCTTCTTTGGATTTCTTTACTTCTTCTGCTTTCTTTAGTGCATCCATTGCAAGATTATACATCTCTTCACCTTTGTCCTGATTGTAACAAACCGATGTACTGGAATATGCAGATATTTGTATCGATGAAAAAGAAGCGAAGTCACGACTGCGGAAACTAGATCGAATGAAGGCACTGTGGGAATAATACAAATCAGAATGTTTGCGTACCCTTTCGCTTAGGATAACAGCACATTTACCCCAACGTAGCAACGACGTATGTCTCGCCGTGAGTAATGCTGCCAATTTGGTAGACGACATCTCTTGATATTTTTCCAACCAAAAGGGAGAGTTCGATTATCATGACGATGATGATGGGGTAATTACGTACTGTTAGGGTCTATCTACCTAGACCTGCTGTAACTAGATTTGACATTACAAGATAATCCCGCACGACGTCTCCGATTCTGTGAAGCGAAAGCATCGTGAACAGCGGGTTCTGTGGTTGTCGCAGTAGTAATTGGTTCATCAAGAAAATCAACATCGACCCACTTCCAGTCTAATTCGTCCGGATCGTCCGAGTCGTCCAGGTCCACGTCTCCTTCTCCGTCATGATGGCCCTTGGGGTCATAAATCAGGTTATTGAAGGAGCTGTGGATGTGGTTAGCCAGTTGTGTGGAGCATACTATACCGTATTGTTGTTTGGCCCAAATGCTCGGTAAGCTTGTGAGATAACTACCATCGAACAGGGTGTCGCCTCGCTCACTCTTCCATCGCGTATCCGCGTTGCCTAAAATATCCCAGGGGGTGTCTACCGAGACCGACCGACGAGCCGCACGTGCTGCTTCTGGTCTGTTACTATCGAAAATGGGAAGGGGGAGGGGGTCGCTGCCGTCCCAAAAGCGTCGGAAGATGCTGCCCATTTCGCCGAAGGGGCCGACTGCAATGGGGATGAAACCATAATTGGAGTTATTAATTTCACCAATAACTTCATCCGGTGAGAGGGTCTTGGAAGTCATTTCATTTGTTCCACCTGTGCTACGTGCAAACTTTTTCTTTTCACCCTCACGGAGACGCAGGTCTGATTCATTGAAGGAAGCAGTCGAACGTAAGGGATCTGAAGGAGCAGGTTTGGTAGAGTGGACAAAGACAACGTCGAAGCCGATGCGGGCGAAGGGGATTCGCCAAGCGCCTTGGGTAAGGAGATGGTGTAGACGTATGGACAAGTCAAAAGGTTTCAGCCGGGGGAGGGATCGAACAATGTTGGGAGCTTCTTTCTCAACTTGTGTGCCTGAGTGGATGAGTTTGGTGATTGGTAAGATGCGCTTGAAAATGTCCACTATGCCGTCTCTAACACCATTACTCAATGTTGACTTGTGATTTGCTGTGCAACCGAGGCAATGATCCCCCCATGGGTCTACTGGTTTGGTGCATTTGCATCGATAATGGTGATGATCCTTGATGATTGTAAGCCGTAATTTTCTCTTCATGATAGTACAGAAAGTGGTATTGCTCATCCGATTCTTGGGTTCGAGGCGGGGGGCTTTCATGAGGGCTAAGGATGTCTCCTCGAGGAGCATGGTATTGAGAACAGGGGTGACATAAGGGGGGGCAATTTTCTCCAGCGTGAGTGTCCTTGTCATGGTGGATGCGTGTTCTCTGGCAAGTTCACGGCAACGGTTAATTGAAAAGTCGAAGATGAACTGGTGGGTGTTGTCGCGGGAGCCGGTGCAGACTTGTGCGAAGTCGTTGACAAAGTGCCGAAAGTTGACCATAATGCGGGTGGAGGAATGTTCCCAATTGGAGAAAAGGTTGGTGATTGTGTGTGGCAAAGGGACTCGTGGTTTGTTGTATCCTAACCATACTCCATCTTGACAATACTGTAGGCAGCGCTTCATGGTAAGCATGAAGTGGGTGACGGCGCAGGTTCGTGGGTGCTGGAGGCCGAGCCCGCCTGATTTAATAGACATGGAGGTGATGAGCTCGGCGTGGGGAGGTAAAGGCTCTGACTGAATGGCTTGTTGTATGAAGGAGTTGGTCATGTCACTGAAGCCGCGGGTTAGATCACTGGACCAGAGGAAGAAGTTGTTTGGGAGGGCATTGTTGGGAGTGTTGATGATATCCGAACCAAAAAGGTGAGTGAGCTTGTGCACCGTGCACATGCTATAAACTCGCGCCATACTCTGCACGTCATCCAGGCCATTTAGTATTTTGAGGGAGTCGCTGCGCGCTTTGGAAAGGGCCGACTGAAGGAAGGCATTGCAGAAGGAATTGGAACCGATTGGTGCGCCAAGGACTCGAAGGCCGTCCACCACTTCTACTTGGGAGGTGTTGCCGTTGCTGTCTGTTGCACGTGAGAAGGTGGCAATGGCATTGTTGAGGTCGCGGCCGAGTGCAACAGTGGAAGGGGCAGAAGATTGTAGCATCTTGTCAATTAGAGATGAATGGGACGTGCTGGTGAGTATTCTTGTTTTCAAAGTGTTCAAGACGCCGCCTCTAGGTTGTGCTAACTCAACAAATCTTTTCAAGAACCAATTGACATCTGCATGATGTAGGAGGGCGTTGACATCATCGACATACGCCATGACAAGGCCAACAGAGCCTCTGCCATCATCGCCTGGGTCGCCTGCTAGTAGACGTGCCTTGGCTCGTGCCTCGAGTTCTGGTTGTAGTGTTCGTAGAATGGCATTGAGGACTAGGGCCGCGAAAACAGGTGAGAGAGGGCATCCCTGGGCAAAACCTTCTTCCACGTTAATTGTGGCCCATGAGCCGTCTCCCATGCGGACATAAGTTTGACCGTTTTGTTCGTAGAGCATATCTGCGAAGCCTTCCAATGCTGGGAAGTCATTGGCAACGATTTCTCTGAGTTCCTCTCTCGAGATGGCATTGAACATATTCACAAGATCGAGCGATGCCAGGGCGCGGGTGGGGAGATTGTCGCATTGTTCAGGTTCAGTGATGTATTTGTCTACTCCAAGTTGCATTGTTTTCACAATGACATCACAACCGCCGCTTACGCCAACGGCAAAATTGAAGGGTAGGAGGTTTTCTGCGATTACGGAGGAATACTCCGAGAGTACTGCGGCAGCCGCTATGCGGCGGATGGCTGATGGAACACCTAGAGGGCGTAGTTTCGTTTTGTCGTCTGGGTCCTTCTCCAATGCCACTAGGTACGTTCGTCGCAAAATTGTTTGGAAGCCTTCAGGGACTTGTTTGTTCGCTACCAGAGAGAAGAGTTTGGCTAACCTTCGTGCTTTCTCCAAGTCTTCTTCTTTGTTGAGATTGAGACTGCGAGCACTTTTGATGTAAATGTCAAGAGTGTCGCCATATAGGCCAGCTGCCTTGCCACGTTGGAGCCGACGTAAGATGCGCACTGTTTGTTCTGGGGTGAAGGCAATTTTTCGCCGGTCGTGGCTAAAGCGGCAGGAGCGCCGCAGTTTGTTGACACCGCGTTGGAGCGACTTGGGGTGGAGCTGCTGTAGGATCTTAAAGCGGTCGTCATCGATGATAGCCACAGGTGCATCTTTGGTAAGCCTCACATTGGCTGTTTTCACATTGTCTAAATCAATTGCTAGTTGTGCACTCTTTTGCAGGCGAGACGGGGCCTCTGCCATTTCTTTGGGAGATTTGCTGACGACGGCATTGCCATCCTCATAGAGCTCTCTGATACGGCCTTGTTTGAAGAGGCGAAGGCGTTCGTTGATGATACGATTGACGCTAGCTGAATTGGCCTTTGCCGCTTTCTTGGAGCTTTTGGCTACTCCAGGGTTGGATGATGGGATGGGGAATAGCACCAAGCGTTCGAATAGGACTTGAAGGGCCAGGACATGATCTGCGTCATAGTCTTGGCGTGATTGATACTTGTGATGTTGCACTGGAAGGCAGGCCTCGGTGGATGCATGAGTAACTTTGTGAAAAGTATCGGTGATGTTGGTTTCCAAACGGTGGTTGATTTTAGTGATCATAGTGGCACGGTAAGGGGGGGCGTCCCACTTGAGGTGTTGAAGGAATGAGAGGGCATCGTCCCAATGGGATGGACCACAGTCTTTGTCGTAAATGCAGTCATGCAAAATTTCAAGGTTAGTTCGATTACGGTATACATAGTGGCGTTTCCTCACGTGTGCTGCTAAATCACATTCTCTTGTAAACACGTCGCCATCTGCACATTCTCTGCACATATAAATTTCTTGAGTTTCCAAATCGGCATCAGACAGATATTTCAATTCATGCTTGTGGGCGTTCCGCAAATGATCCCTAAGGGTGCTCTTGCTGGTGCCATTGTTCACTCCTGCCTCTTTACGCGAATGCACACATCGGGTAAAGGGGCAGAAGTGGTTTTGCTTTAGGGGAGCAAGTCGTTGTCAATAAGAAGGTCGATGGACGCATCATCAATCTCTGTTTCATCGGGTGAGGAAGAGGAGCTTTCGGTAGAGGTGGATTCGGCTGAATGAAGCTCGGGGGGCTGGGTGACGGGAGGGGTTGCATGAACGGAAGCGGCAGCAGCAGCGGACGCGGCAGCGGCGGAGGGTGGTTGCTCAGACTCAACATTCTCAGTGATGTCCTCCATTGCGACATCAAAATCCATTGCACTTTTAGGGCTCGCTTTTTTGGTGTTGATTTCACGGATCCGTTCGGAGACTTTGTACCGGGTGATGACATTAGTGACAAGGGCGGCTGGGAAATTGGCGTATTTCATCTGTGAATGGAAGTCAGCATGGAGATTGACCGGGCACTCGGACTTGGCGTAGTGAGTAAGGTCGTTTGTCGCAAGCATTTCCTCGTGTAGATTGGGTTCGACCTTACTCATCATTTGTTTCTCTGAGGACTTGAATACCTTGGCTTGCATGGGAACATGGAATAGGAGCTTGGAACGGTGTTCTGCCCAATGGGCATAGGAATCGGCGGTTACCTCGTCGCGAGTGAAGACTGCAATGGCAGTCCTATTGGTTAGGTCCAGATCGGTGCTACAGGCAACGAAATGGAAAGCCGTCAACTTGTCGTAACTTGGGAAATCCTTCGCATGCATTTCGATGTCGTAAAGGGTGACGAAGCACGTGGGGTTGACGATGACGCAGCAGTCGGAATTGGTGAAGGGATTGGCTTTAGGAGATGGAGTGTTCTCGCGACGGCGCTTGGTGGGGTTGTCACCGGTACTGAAGAAGGTGAAGGTTTGGGAGCTCGGGGCAGGGTCGTCCTCGTCCGAATTAACGGTGTTGTTGCCATTGTTCTCATTGTCACTATCCAAATCGTCCTCACTATCAAACTCTTCATCTTCATCATCATCAGCAGGGCGGGCACTGCTGAGTGGGACGGGGGGGCCTTTGGCAAGCTGGTTGCGACTGGTGATGACGCCATCGTCACTCCCAGTGTAATGAATGGTGGCATTGATGCGGGCAGCAAGGGTGGGATCGTCGTCGTATTCGACCCAAGTATGTGCCACAGCTCCAAAACGGTGTGGCATGCCGTTGAAACAGACCGGCCAAGTTGGACTAAGGTTGGTTTCGGTATGTGGCACGTTGCGGTGGAAGGTTACGAGATCCTTCTCGTCCATGATGCCGTAAGTCTTGCTGAGAACATCGTAAATTTCTGCTTTGTTCTTCAACTTGCGGAAAACTGCACCTGATACCCTGTGTGTGCGTTCTTTAGCTCCACCTGGGCCATACCAGGAGTGTGTCCATCCGACGGAGGCGCGACCGCCTTTACCCCAAAGGATGAGAAAGACTTCAGAAAGGGAAGGTTGGAGATCCTTGAAACCTTGATCCATGAGTTGGGCCCAATTGGCATCAGTGGTGGTGGCAACAGCAGTGGCGGATTTGGTGTTTGATGCAGACTTCTTATTAGAGACCTTGACAAAATCTTCACTGGTGGATGCCGGAAAGAGCTCTGGGAAGTTGGTGAGGAGGATGCGCTTAAAATATTTATCATCTTTGACTGAAGTTGCTCCAATTTTGTGGACGAAGATGGTGATGCCGTAGCGGTACAGTTCTCCTTCAGAGGGCTCGCCGTCCAATAAGCGAGGAATGATGCCAACAACATGATTGCAGGTAGCAGTGATCCGATCGATTAGGGTGTCATCATAGGCCTTGGAAGTGACATCCGTGATGGTGTGGTAGCGGTAATGTTTACTGCAATTCTCTTGGTTCTTGAGGACATGTGCTTTCACAAAGGCGCGGACAGTATCGGCTTTAGATTTCTTGGAGCGAGGATTCTTGGGGGGGAAGCGGGCAAAGGTGACATTAACGCCACCATAGACACTGAGGAGTTTTCCCTCGCATTTGTCGGCGAAAATGCGTGCTACGGTTTCTCCTTCCTCTGTCTTGGCGTAAGCGATAGCAATGGCACGACTGTTACGGCCGTTGGTTGTGACTGCACTGGTAGAATAAAGTAACACTCCTAGATTTTGTAGAATCTTGTTCTTGCTTGCAAAAATGCTATTGCTAGGTTCGCCATCAGGACCGGCCATGCAGATTTCGGCTTCATCAATCATGTCAAGGAGGAGTTTGGTCTTGGCAATACTGTCATTGTCATCAAAGGCATCGGAGGGGAGTCCACTGACTAGGCCGAGAGGCATCCAGGAATCGCTGTTCACTGGTGAGAGCATGAAACGAATTGCACTCGTGTACTTTGGGAGTTCCATTTCAGGATCCGTGGCAAGTTGAATGTGCTGCTTACGGGTGACGACTTGTTGGATTGCGGAGCGGAGGCTGCTACTACGCTCGATGGCGGTGGAAGAAGAAGGGTCGTGCACTAGTTGCAAAGCGAAAAAGCCGTGAATTTTTTCGTTGTGCTTGTTGCTCGGGCCTTCTACCGGGGGACGTTCCACAGCACGGATTATCTTGACACTGAAGTCGTGGTTTTGAGCCTCAACGCAGTCTTTCATGATGTCAGCTACTTCGATTGCAGTGACCTCTGCATCAGGATCTACCTTGCTTAAGTGGTTGGCATACGTGGAAAAATCGACATACTGGTAGTCGTCTTCGGATGAGAGAGTGCTTCGGGTGCCTAGAGGGATGCCATGGTTCCGACTTGGGCTAGATGGGGCTGGTGGGGCAGCTGCGGCAGGGCCGTTGTACTCGGGGTTGTCGTCATCTTTAGGAGCGCCAGTGCGAGGTTGACGACGTAGCTGTTCACGGAAGCGGCGGGCACGGAGGATGGCTTCATCAGCAGAAGGATCACTTGTTGCTGCAGTGGAAGCGGATGGGGCCGTAGACTCGCTAGATGCCGTAGCGGTCGTATGGTTGTCAGAGTCAGGTTTCGAGGCTGGTTTGGAATTGCTATTAAGAAAAGCAGCTCCAATGTGATCCTTGATCTGCGCCATAAAGGATGCATTGTAGGCCTGGAGGATCGCCGTCAATTCGGCTCGAGACACTGCATCCGTGGGTTGATTGGAATTAGGGCGTGGGGGTGAAACTTGTTCATTGCGATCGCCAAGAGAGGTGTCGTTGATGCCGCCGCTCATGTTGGACGGTTGATCACAAGAGATGGTTGAAACGGTGTCGCTGAGAGACGCTTGGGAGATGAAAGCCGGCACTGGAAGGTGTAACGGTGCAGAATTAGCAGTGTAATGAAGGCCACAAGGGAGGCAAAGGGGCAGACGGTGAGAATCCTGAGTTATCCGTGTAGGCGTAGTATTGAAGGGCGTGTAAGGTGCCAGTGGTAAGCAGGTTTGCATTCCGTGTTTGGTGGAATTATGATGAGGGCCAGCAATGATTGTGTTCGATCTGTCGGCAGAAGGCAGCTGTTGCCGATGAACAAGATTTGAAATGTCATTGGACGTAAACTTGTTGGAAGAAAATGTGCCGTCAGTTTCTCTAATTCGAGAAGGGTGATAAGTTCCAGTTGGTGAAGGTGTTGGAGGCATTGTTGTTGGTTGGCCAGCAGGTCGACGGAGCCATGACATTGTGTTAGAGATGATGGCGGTGAGGCGGGAGGAGACATTGGAAAAGGAAGGTCTCTCAGGGAGTCTTGTGGAAGACAAAAAAGCAGATGGTCGGAATGTAGGAAAAAGACCGCCTTTCTCAAAAGAATTCAAATCGAGAAAGGGAATGTGCCAAGTTTCTGGGGAGAAGGGTGAAACAGTCAACTGATTTGGCGAGTTGCTGTTTATGTCGTCAATTTGGCCAGTAGGAGTGTCAGAATGACACAAAGATTGATGTAGTCTCTTAAATGTGGATGCCAAGAGTGTAGTGCCAGAAGTGTATGCATGCGTAATGTTGTTAAATGTGCGACGGATGAAATGACGCATGTGTGTCGCAATGGGTGTGTGATGCTCTGAGGGGTGTGTACCATGGCGGCCGGTTTTGTCAGCCTGTGGCGGTCGGTAATGATGGTAATATTTGGACGATACGCGTTGAAAGGGACGTCTGCTGCACGCAATGAAGGGAGCGACGAGTCTACGCTGATCGGCGTACAAGGGATTGTGGCAGGGCCGGCGACAACAACGGTAGTTGATGCCTATAGAAGGGCGTGACACTTTTGGGAGCGTAGCGCGATACTTCTGCCCTATGTGCGACAAATCCGGCGGATCAGGTGGCTCGGGTGGCTTCTTTCGAGGTCCTCGACCGTAACGTCGTAGTTTCCATCGGCGGGTGCGGCTGCTTGCCGTCCAATATCCGCAATTACTTACCATGGTCAAGCCGACAGCAGACAGCACGGAGAGTTTGATTTGACTTAAGCTTGAAGCTCAGGCCTACTTACCTAATACAGCCGCATATTTAAAACACAACTAGCATGAGGTACGCACCTATCTACTTAGACCAGAACCATGGCACATGGCAGACCGCCATGGCCCGCCGACGACTAGCTACCGACGACATGACAGCCGCCGACGACCGAGGATCGACGATTCTCCTTCCCAACTCCCACACATTAACACCACAAGACTCTACACATCAGTCGCCGACGCAAATCAAGCAGCACCCTCTCCGAAGTCATGTCCGCGTCGCACAAGCCTCGCCACCGAAGATGAAATAATGCCAACACCTGCCAACACATGTCGGAAACGGAAGGTGGCAGCCGCTGATCAAAACGAATTCGACTGACTGCCAATGCCGCCGGCGACTCCCCTACAATGTATGATGGAGATGCTGGCCACAACAAATGCCAGCTCTCGCCTCTCGAGATGACGCCAATTGGAGGAGGATCTGATGATAAATGACTAATGCATTTATGCCGTGTCACCAAGGGCTACGTAAGGCGGCATTTCTATTAAATATTACGCAATCCAATATTTTTGATAGCTGGATATGCAGCATTGTTGTAATGACGGCGGTGAGTGGAGATATCATGGTTTGTAAATTGGTACAGCAATAGGTAATACTCTCAGGCAAAAAGTCAAATCTAAACAATATAGTTCACTACATCATACTACCACATCATCAATCATTCATTTCATCAGTTTACATGTTGCGTAAGCATGATTTCGTAAACAGTTTCAAGCAAAGCAAAAGTTATTTCCCCAAATCTCCCAAACGTTGAGACGTTTTTACTGTCCCCAACAAGCCCCATTCTGGCAGCAATCGCCACACCAGGCCTCGGCAACACCGCAATAACCCCACTGGGAGCAGCACCATCCGGCGGCACTGTTTGTAATGGAAAGTGAAAGATGGACAATAATTTCAAGTGAGTTCAATATTATATAGCAAAATTAATAAAGCATCTTGCACAAAACATCTATAACTAACCAAGGTTTGTCAGGTCCGCACTGCGCCGTGATGGCCCTGCAATTGGGATTAGTGGGTTTCTTGGTGGTTGGCGCATCAGTCGTCTTGGTAGCTGTGGGGGTAGATGAAACGGGAGCAGAAGTAGGGCTTGATGTCACCGGAGCTGCGGTTGGCGCATCAGTCGTCTTGGTGGTTGGCTTTTCAGAGACCACAGAAGATGTGGGATAGTAGGTAGGGAAGAATGACGGTTCAGGGGTGACTGGGGCAGCTGTAATGGGAGCCGATGTGACGGGAGCCGATGTAACGGGAGCCGATGTAACGGGAGCCGATGTAACGGGTGCTGAAGAAGGCGCTGAAGTCACGGGTGATGAAGTCGCCAATGTGGTGGTTACTGTTGCACCAGTATTGACTTTTGGAACAATGAAAAAGAATTTAGGTTACTGTCACTAGGAGTAAATCGATGTTCAAAGCACAAAAATAACGAACTCACCTGTGGTTGACGTAGTTGAAGATTGATTGGAGCAACCAGCGGTAGATCTAACCTCTCCCAAAACTGTGTCAGACCAGCCTTGATCGTGCTGTGCTACCCAGAAGAAGGCGCCTCCGTTACATTCAAACTCTCCTCCATTGTAACTCTTCAGGTCAGAGAGGACTTGAACGGCTTGATTTCCATTGACATTAGAGCCAGTTCCTGAGCAATCAGAAATACAGAAACCAAAGATCACCTTGTTTGGCTCGTTATCAAACATGTCATTGGCTAGATTGCCAAACAAATCAATAGAGCTCATTGCTCCCGCTCCAACACCGGCTACTCCATCAACTCCAGGACGAGTGACACCATTGTAGAACTGAGGCATGAGGAAGTCCAAGTCATCACTGCGATTCTTCAAGATTTGGTAGTATTTGGAATCGGGCCTCGAAACATCAATATCCATAGGCGCGTGAGTGATTTCATAACGTCCACGATTGTATCCGTTAGAGCTTTGCAAAGCATCAAGCTTGGCGCGCAACTTAGAGGTCAGACTATCCAAAAATGTCTGCGCCTTTTCGTCAGAGTAAAGGTTGGATCTTTGAGCACAGCGACCAGACTGCAAACCGTTTACATCATAGCAATACTCGTAGTCGATGTCAACACCATCAAGGCTCTGGTTTTCTACGATGTTGACAAGACTAGTAGCAAGGCTTTCCTCCTTTCCGAAGCAGTAGTCCCAGCAGTTGTTATTGTCTCCTAATTTTTTATGGCAAGTTTGTATGACAGTCTTGGTTAGTTGGATATTCAATCCGGGATGTCGATATAATCAGAGGGTCTTACCGGACCAGCTTCCACCCATTCCAGCACCCCCGAAAGAAACAATAACTTTCTTGCCCATGCTCCTCCATTTGTCGACTAGCGCTTGATTATTAGCATTGTTACAGATCGGCACAGTATTGGCAACGTTGCACTGAGCATCACAAACGTTCTTTGAGGCGCTCCAGACATATGAAACAGAGAAGGCAATCACTGGATATTGCATCAACAAACTTTTGATGAGATATCAAAGTGGCAACGAATCTGACAATACCTCACACGCACTCACCAATATGCGAGTAGGCATCGACTTGTTCATCAGTTGGGCAACTCTGCCAGTTACCCACATAAGCAATCAGACGACTATCTTCTCCGTGCTCCGCAGAATACGGTGGCAAGGCGTCGTTCGTAGGCTGACTGGTTGTAGGTGTAGGCGGTGTGGGTGTAGGTGGTGTGGGTGGATTTGGATTATCCCAACAAGCACCGTTTTGGCAACTACACCGCGTCAACAAATTTTAGTAACATGTCAACAAGTGAAAGTTAGACAATAATCACACATCACATGCACTCACCAAGCGCCACAATATGCGTCTGTAGTACCACAATAGCCCCATTGACTGCAACACATTCCGTTTGAGCATGGATTGTCTGGTCCACATGCTGCAGTGTCGGCGGCGCAATTTCCAGGATTTGATGTTGCTCTTGTTGTGGTAGAAGTAGACGTATTGTCGGTAGCAGAGGAGGTAGTAACAGTGGCTCCAGTGCCATCTGAAGTTGATGTGGTGGTGCTAGTTGTTGTGGTAGTGGAACTCGAAGTGCTTGGATTTATGCCGTCACAGTCATTGCTAATCTTAACCTCAGCACAGTTCCAAAACTGCTCAGCCGCAAGAGTAACTTCAACAGGCTGACGACAAGCTGGCAGGTTACCAGGGTCAAAGAAAGCTGGGAAAGGGTAGTCCTCGTATCCCTCGTCCCTGCAACTGTTTGCAGTTACCCAGTACCATTGGATCAACACCAAGTCACCAGTTAGTCCAGCGGGGAGCTGATACTTGTGGATGTAGAAATTGTCGTGACCAGGAAAATCTAGAGAATAAGGAAAATGTTAGCAGCAGAAAACGAAGATCTACATATTAACATTCAACAGTTCTCTTACCAGTCCTGGGAATATAGGCCCTCTGTGGATAGAATAAGAAAAATGTTAGCAGCAGAAAACGAAGATCTACATGTTAACATTCAACATGTCTCTTACCTGAGGATAGTTCACATCGGGCACTGCCCCATACTTTTCGTCAGAGATGAACGTCAAAGGATTGGCGTCGAAACATTCTTGAGTAGGAACCTGGCCATGGGTAATCGGGCAAGCATACATTTCAAAGTGCCCTTTATAAGATGAGCAGTATCTGGTTAGTTCTGTCTCGGGTGATGCAAAACTTTTTAGTAATGTTGTGACTCGTACCTTTGTGATGTGCAGTAATCTGACTTTCAACGTCAATGATTGAACCTGGAGCGTAGCATTCCTGAATCACAGTCGGCATAATACCGCCAACAGCGTTAGGAGGAAGATCATAGTTGTTGTCACCAACCTTTCCGCACACTGAGATTCCAGGACCACCTACATTGAGGCAATGAGGACAAGTTTCCGGTGCTGGGTCCGACGAGGTACCTCCGAAGAACTTGCCGTTGAGATTCGCGTGGTAGTTACGTGATCGAGGAGTCTTCATGTAACCGTGGCCGGTACATGAGGAGATAGTGATCAAAGCGGAGAGAATAGAAATCTTGTTGGACAGGATCATGATGCGTTTGTGACTTTTAGTTTGGATGGATATTCTGGGAGCTCTTTCAAACTGGGGTTGTAAAGATTTATGATATCATCAAATATGATAATGGAGTGATTTCGAGAAAGACAACTGGTACAACCATAAACGATCCAATCCACTGGTTAGTGTCTTACTTCATTCACCAATGTCACAGTCAAAAGCTTCTAATCACTGGTCATGATGTGCACTTTATCTGAATATAGTTTACATATTGCATTTTGAATTAGTTCATCCGATTGAAGCTTGCAGCCTCTGGTTCAAATTCAATCTTACGAATGAATCTGATCAGACATATTTTACAGCTACGATAAGAGTTTCTGAACAGCCAAATCCTAGTGAAGAAGCTAAATATGTGAAGGTTGATAGGGTCTCTTTTGATGTGATTGACAGTCTTGTAAGTATTTTATTATTTACGGGATAGCACGAGAATGACTCATGTGTTAGAGTTAACAGGAGTTAACCCATCTTTAGCGTACAAAGCAAGAGCATGCTGTGGTTATAGGTAGAAGCAAGACAGCTAATCTTATTAGTCTTTCGATTGCGGTTGGGTCTCAAGCTTCCAGTCTTATCAAAGGCCACAGAATGTCAAGATGCTTGCGATGGCAATGTAACCGTACCTTAGGAGACGACAGTCTTATGAATTCTTAGGGAAGAGCTAAATCGTGTCAAAAAAATAAGGATAGGTAGGTTAGGTACACCTGTGTCGTTAGAGGTCGGTAGGTACATACCATAGAGATATCTATGCGAAGAACTCGAATCTGGTCTACAAATTGGGGGTATTATTAGGTATTACAAGATCTGGTCTACCTGTACCTAAAAGAGGGAGGCTTTATAGGCATGCACTTCGTAGAGATTCTTTCATTCATCTTGGCTCCCTTGTTCTTTTCAGTGTGGTAGTCAACAAAACTTCTTGTTGTCGAGAACATGCGTTATTGTTCTATGATTTTCTATCCAGGTTTGAGAAACAGACAAAATGACCAAGGAAATTCAAAGAAACACCAAGAAAAGTTTAGAAAAGTACCTAAGTATCTCAATAAAAGATGTGGTACCATAGCCGGCATGCGAAACTGGGCACACCCGCACGTTCTACTGGAACCAATAGATCACAGCAGACTGGAACCCAAAGACAGATTTCAAACTGTGAATGAAACTAGACCTATCTAAAACCGCCAGCTCCCTGAAGAGAGAAATGATGCCCCAGCCAATCTCAAGTTCGAGCGTCACCACTGCCTCCACATCCGAAAATGATACAAATCAAATGATACAAACTCCCCCGGGCCCCTCTCGAAGGCAGGAAACATCGCACGCTGAAGACCTAGCAAAACGCATTATTGACTTTTATTGTGAACGTCAGGTGGCACGTTCTGGCACTAGTTCACTATGCTCTAACCGCACTGGAAAAAGTGATGCTGCCTCTCGACCACCCGAATCCATTATCGAAAACACATCTCGTGGACAAGCTAGTGCAGACGTGAGTCGACCAAACAATGTATCGATGAAGAATATCCGGGAAGCCCCTCTGCCACCTCCTCCTCGTAGATGTTCTAGTCTCAGTGTCAATAATATCGATGTATCAAAGAAGAATGCCATTACAGTCCCACCGCCACCTCCTCCTCGTAGACGTCATAGTCTCAGTGTCAATAATATCGATGTATCAACGAAGAATGCCATTACAGTCCCACCGCCACCTCCTCTTTCTAGACGTTGTAGTCTCGGTGACGTCGAGGGATGTTTCAATTCACTCAAGAAAGACCCAATGCCGGTTCCTCTTGGTAGATGCTCTAGTCTCAGTGATGTCGAGGAATGTTTCAATAAGTCAACTCATTCAATGAAAGCAGAGAACAATCGCAATCACTCTGAAATGACCTTCAAGGACTCCTTCAAATCAGAATTCAGCGGTGGCAGTAGAAGCAATTCTTCACTTCATAAGCTAAAGTCTTTATCCTCCAGTGACTTGAACAATAGTCAACCAACACGCGACTTTAATACCAAATCACATGCCTTCTCGAGCAGTGACTTCATTGAACCACGAGACACAGATGTACCACGTGAAGTCCGCATCACACAATTCAAGGACGAACCCGAATCCGTGTTAGAAAGTGCCGAATCCTTACCATCCCATTGTGATAAGAAGGGACAATGCGTGTTCCATCCACACATTAGGCTGTACAAAAAGGGACTGTTAGGGGGGTTTTCATTGGTTAGGTCAGTATGTCCTTTGTGTGAGCTGCAGAATATGAACCTCCCTGCTGCTGATAAACATCAGTACGTACAGCAAAATCAAAAGATTTCTATTAGAATCAAGAAGTCTACGTCTTCTGATGGAAAAAGGACTACATCATCTGATAGCAAGAGATCTAATTCTGTAGGTAGCAGCGGGAGGAAGAAAGTATCAGGGAGTTGCGCTGCAATGACAGAGTATGAGCGCTCCATGTCTGAGTACGAATCCATCTGCGTTGAAAGGGGCACAGCATTTCTTGAAAAGAGTTTTAGGTCTACCAGCACTAAAAGGTCTCTAGCACCTCAAGGGAAGAAGTTGTTGGTGAATAAAGGAAGATCTGAATCAGTCACGGGTTCTTGTGTTAAGGGAGAATATGGTGGTCGCTCGTTGGCTGTGAATGACCATTTAAACGCTCGAATGGAGTCACCCAGAGGAAACAGGATTGGTGATAAATCAAGCAGCAAAGAGAGTGCAGAGAATAGCATGTCTAACGGCAAAAAACGAAAGGACAACAGTCGTTTATCGGAGATAGAGACTTCTTCATTGAGAAGTTCCATGAGTATGGTAGAATCCTCTCATGACGACAGTCAATTGAAAGTTAGCACAGATGCATCAGACAGTGTTCAAGGGACAACATCCATCTTAGATAAGGGTCTCGAGAAGCTATCTCTACTCAAGAATCGCTCGTCTTCTCGGAATAAATCTACTTCGGGTTCCTTAGCAAACAGGTCAATTGGGTCTGTAACCATTGCGTCTAAAAATTCCAAGACTCGCCAGAAGGGGAAATTATTCGACAGCACGGGCAGGTGTAAGTGTCACCCTTCAATCATAATTGCGAAGAAGCGTCCGTTCGCTAACGGATGGGACATGATACGCGATTACTGCCCTTTGTGTGCAGAGTCCGAGTCCGGGTTTCACCTCCTCGGAAGTGAGAGCAACGGTGAACGGGAACTTCAAGAACTGAACACAACATCTGCGGAGCTTACTAACAGTAAGTTCAGGAGCAGATCTGCAAGCAGGATGGATGCATTGCACCGTTCCGAAAACTCTGCTCGATCTCGATCTAGCTGTCGATGCAAACCATCTGCTTTTGACAATATGCCATCGCAAGCACCAAGAGTAGAAAAGATGCCATACATAACGCCAAGTAAAGAGTCCGGTTGGTACACAGGAGAAGTGAACGATTGTCGCCTGCCGAATGGACGTGGTAGAATGAGGACGAAGACTGGCAATATACTGGAAGGTAACTGGATAAGTGGGTGTTTTGAGGAGCATATTGATACAATCAGAAAGATGAAGTCAGGGTTTGGCACTAACGTCGCACCTTGGAAACAAAGTGCATTGTCTCCTCACTACAATTTCAATTAAATTCAAGATCTATGGCGGTGCCAGCTGAACATATGAATATGGTTTAAAGTTCGCAACAGAATGTGTATGGAGGCGAAATGCAGCTTGATGCAGCATTGTTCACATTGGCAGCACAGTTAACAGTACCATATGCAGTGCCCCAATCCTGCATCCCAACGCAACCGCAAGGATACAACCCTCCCTAACAGCATTTAAGCTATCCCGTGCAACAACAGCAGCAGTCTTGGCATACGATAAAACTAAATCATCATCCAAGATGACCCATACTTTTGTATAATGACAGATCTTCCATGTATAGTTGCATGCCAACTAGAAAGTCTGGAACATCAAAAGCATTTGGAATATCTCTACGGTTAACTTTAAGTTTACTACCAATTGTCTCTATGCTTAACTTCGAGTTTACTACGATTATTTCCTTGATTTCTTGATATGAATATAAATACCTTGCTGTAGTGGTTTAACTTGAGCAGATATTTTCTTAGTTGGTTCCATTACGTAACGGAAAAAAGAGACTATCGCCCCTCTCCTTTCTAAGGAGGATAGACATTGGCACATACCATTTCATCCTGGCCATAAGCTCCAGATGGTTCCCAAATTCCACATCCGAGGTAGGTTAATTTCATGCATGAAAGTGACATGTGTTGCAGCCCAAGCTCACGCACATCAGGTGGAAGTATTATTTCAAGTGATGGAGAATCGTAACTCCCCAAGACCCAGCCGTCCTCTGTGATTTTCGTTACGTCCCATGGCAGTTCAGGTTGGATTACTTTACCGACAGGAAAGTCGTTCTGATTGTCGTCTATTTTCTGTCGCTTCTTCGTAACTCCGTCATCTTGATTTTTCTCATCCAATAGATTCTTCCAATAGTTATTCGCCAACAACTCATTCAATTTCTTCTGTATGGTATCGGGTTCAAAATCTAGCCCTGGGCTAATCCAATCAAGAGTTCTTTTTGCCTCTTTTTCGTCTGTAATATACCCCTTGACCAGCATGAAATTCACCAAGTCAATCATGCACTGTACACATTCCTTCCGTTCCTCCTGACTCAACCAACATTTACGGACGATAAAATATGAGCAGAAGGTAGTAACTTCGTCCAATATACTCTTGGCACCGTGTGTAGTACTATACGCAGTCTTCCATCGTGGTTTTTCATAATTGTAGGGCAATTCCCAGTATTTGCAGTCATTACAATCCCACGTTCTACCGAGATGACTGCTGAATAATCCAATGTGCGAGGCACGATCATTTATTTCCGTTGCCTCAGTGGCAGTAGAGGGGCGATCTTCTTCATTGGCTATAAACTGCGTGAAAATCTCAAAGGCTGAAGGCCCATCTGGGTCACGTGTGCATCGTTCTTTTTGTTTGTGTTCGCAATCTTGATTTGTGGTAGATGTGGATGACTGGCCACTTTTGTCATGACAAGTGCCACAGACATACTAATATGTGTGTTTGGGGGTCGTTGAGCCCCCGATTGTGATGGTGCTGCTTTTTCCGAAGCATTCACTTGCATCGTATTCTTCTTTCGTAACGGTGACCATTGTTTCACTCTGTGATGGTTGATGATATGGGAGAATGGAGAATGGGCGATGTGCGATGGTCGATGGTCGATAGGGTCTAGGTACACACTAAATAAAATTAACCTAATTACCTTTAGTGTCAGTAGGTCGCAGGTCTTACCTCTCTTTCTTTCGTCCCTTTGTCTCCAGATCGTGGCAGATCGTGGCACTTGTGGCAACTACTTGACACGACGTTGCTACTCCGCTGTAGTACTAATCCATCAATTCGACATTTTGTGTATCATCTACAACATAATCCACTTCTTGAATCCGACTATGGATGCCATAGACAAATCATTTGAATTCACTGAATCAGAAGCCGAATTTCGAAGAAAAATATGGCTTGTACTTGCTCCGTTGTATGGGACAACACCCGACGGTGCAATAGATGACGGGTTGTGTAGCCAATCAAATGAAGCCCAGAAAGATTCAAGTTGCAAGAGAACTGATGATGATGAGGATGCACCGACGTATTTTAATGCAAAACATCCCCGGCCAGCAACCAAACATCACATCATAACACCAGGAATGAACACATATCCGAAGGATGAAAATCAAACAAAGAAGAGTGTGAATAGAGCAACAAAGACAGACAAGTCAAAGCATGGAAAGAGGTATAATCCACCCACGGAGATGAGTAGGGAAGAGCTGAGCAAGTGGAGAAGTAAGTTGATGTTTTTAGATTTAGATGTATCTATTCTGGGAATGCCGTGCACTTTACTAAAGCATTTCATTTACAATTTCAATTATTATTTTGACAATTATGTTCAAGCCGAGGAAAGAAGGAAGAGGAAGAATGAGTACGCTCGACTTACAAGAAAACCTAAAACTAGACAGAGAATCACGTCAAAACATGCAAAGGTCTATAATCCACCCACGGAGATGAGTAAGGAAGAGCTGAGCCAGTGGAGAGGTAAGTTTGATGTCTGTTTTTGTTTGTTTAGACCCTATATATTTTTGTGATGTTGCGTTCTATAAATCATTTCATTGACTATTATTTTATGTTGACTTTCATGTTCAAGCTGATGAAAGGAAGAGAGAGTGGGAACGAATTAAAAGTGCTTACCCTAGCACCGAACTCAGTGCCAAGACTCATTGACGTGGGAACTTCTATCACTAATAGTGACAATTTGTTTACACAGCCAGAGAAGAAGTCTCAAGAGCACTCTCGAACCAACACTGCTACTAAGGAATCTGTTGACAATAACTTGAAATTCGAGGCCATCACACTAACCTAAGTATGTAATCGATTAGGTGTTTGATCAATTTTTAAGCATAGCTTAAGTACATAATAATCATTACTGAAATATCTGTTCAGGCTCATCAGGTTTTAAATAAGTTATTATTGCTTAGTTTGTTTATCTCTTGAATACAATTCCACTCTTGGTATTCAAATAAACTATTGAATGCTGGTTAGTTTTTTATCTTGTTCTATTCCATCACTGTGTCAAATGCTCCTAAACATTTCCTTCATTTTCATCTGCCTTATTTTCATTTGCTATTAGTCTTCCTTCGTCTCTTGTGCTGGACTATAAGCCGGACTCGTTGGCGAGTAAGCCGGGGATGTTGGACTGTACGCAGGTGATGTTGGACTGTAAGCTGGACTCGTCGGCGAGTAAGCAGGTGACGTTGGACTGTAAGCTGGACTCGTCGGCGAGTAAGCAGGTGATGTAGGGCTGTAAGCTGGACTCGTCGGCGAGTAAGCTGGTGACGTCGGACTGTAAGCTGGACTCGTGGGCGAGTAAGCTGGTGATGTTGGACTGTAAGCCGGTGATGTAGGGGAGTAAGCTGGTGATGTTGGACTGTAAGCTGGACTCGTTGGCGAGTAAGCAGGTGATGTAGGACTATAGGCCGGTGATGTAGGGGAGTAAGCCTGAAAACGCACAGGAAGAGATGTAGCAGGGGTCAAAATGAATTGATCTTCAATAGGATCCAGACATGAACCTTAGTAAACAAAAGCGCAATACTCACAGGACTGGTTGGACTGTAGGCTGGGGATGTCGGTGAATATGCCTTATGAATGATGAACAATAAATACAATATTAGACAAAAAAAAATAATTGAAATCGCAACCCTCTTTAAACCAAAACTGCAATCTTACAGGGCTCGTGGGCGAATATGCCGGACTTGTAGGAGAATATGCCTGAGCAAAAGAATTACCAAGAATACATGAGAAACTTGCTATGTCGAACAGTATCATTGAAGCTTGTCGCACTCACAGGACTAGCAGAGCCGTAGTCATCACTGTTGCCATAAGAACCACTAGCATAAGATCCAGAAGCAGGAGAATATGATGGGGAAAATCCACCAACGGCAGGACTGAAACCACCAGTTTCATGGAAGGGGGACATTTCAACAGAACCATTCATGGATGGACTTGATGCAAAAGGAGTAGAAGCATACGGCGTAGGCATACCAATACCTCCTGCAAGGCCCAGATCTTTGTCTCCCTCAAAGCCATCAACGACCACCTCTACAGCATCACGAACCACTTTCTGTTCATCAAGCAAAAGATCCATGTCACCTGTTCCAACTTTAGCAAGTTGACCCATCATGATGTTTTCGGTCACACCTCTGAGTACCTCCTCTTCAGCAAAACACGCTGCATCGTTGAGCATGTCAACAGTCTCTTCAAAAGAACAACGCAACAGAGGACCAGACTCAACTCTGTTAATACCATGGCGATCAACAGCCATCAGATGACCATGCATTGTCATGACATCAACAAGGCAAGCTAAGTGACGATAATTGACATATGATCCGTCAAACGAAATAACATTTCGCAACTCGCTTAAGATGGCTCCACGAACACCCTCAATTCCTAGAACCATGAATACTTCGACAATGTCATTTGAAATTGTTCTGGTAGCATCAACATAATCACAGCCAAGGACAGCCATGAGATTTGATCCGTCTGTCTCGAGCACCCACTCATCGACAATACCAAAACCCTTTTCATCGTCCCAAACTGTTTTCTTCGCTCCACCGCGCATGAAGACTTTCTTGACATCATCAACACCACGTAGTTTCAGTGTGAGGAGCATGTTCTTTTCGAGACGCTTCAAGAATACATCATCTTCCTGACCGAGTTCAACATCCTCGTCGTTCATTATGGGGTTGCCTTCTTCATCCATTCCTGTGATCATTGGCACATCGTTGACAATACGGATTCGTGCAACTAAATCATCAGCATTATCATCTGATACAAGTACATTTAGATCACTTCCATACTCCTCGGCAATTTGTGCTGCAATTTCATTCATCTTGATCTTCTTATCAACCATAACCACTTGATTGAGTTCAATGCGAAGGACCCATGGTGAAAGACGACGAAGGTCTTCTTCAGTTTCTTCCCCCATTTCGTAGTATTCCTTGACAAACTCACGATCCTTCAATACAACTGTATTTGTGGGATCTGGATCGTAGTAAATTTCTGTAAGCTTGGTGAGATCCTGTAGTACAGTGTATTCAATCATGGAATGCACCAGCTTTGCAACATCAGCATCTCCACTAACATGTTCTTGCAAATAGATTGTGAGACCAGGAGTTTTGACAGTCTTGGCAACATTAATGATTTCCTTAAGACGAGGAACTCCCAGTGTCACGTTCTTGGCAGACACACCAGCGTAGTGGAAAGTATTGAGGGTCATCTGCGTAGCTGGTTCGCCAATACTCTGAGCTGCGAGAACGCCAGCCATTTCACCAGGGCTAACCTTGGCATGATGGAATCGAGTCTCGATTTCTCCAATGATCCAAAGCAACGCAGCCTCACTCAACCTATATTCCTTGAGAACTCGCTTCGTTGAAAGATAACTCCTAACAAGGATTCGGTAAAGTGTGGTCGCGTTGCTCTGAGCTTCAACACTCAACAGATCATCACCCACAACTACCACAAGTCTACGAAGCAAAGCATCAATATTATCAACAACTGCCTTGGGATGCAAATCTGATGGTTGACCCTTATCAATCTGAAACTGACGAATAGCATTCTGAATAACTCGCTGCACATTGCCAGGTGCGTATGAGTTCACATCTGACTCTCTTCCTGCTTCGCGATTTGCCATGACAATGCGAAGGATACGCTGGTCTTCCTTCAGCGACTCTATTTCCCGATCAAGAATCTGTTGTACTTCTGGATTGTGACGGCAATCTTCAATAACTTCTGCCTCGAGGAATGGAATATTCTGATCATCGTAGCCAAAATCGGGATCATCGAAGTTCAGAACATACGTTTCTTCGAACTCGCTTTTGTTGAGAGTGAGAGAGTTGAAAGATTGGCGCTCAATCCATACTGCATCCATTCCGTCTTCTCCGTAGAGAAACTGAACAATTTGGCCCCCGGACGTACGCAATGTGCCATCGTATCTTGCCATGACTGTTTCCATGGCTTTGACTAGACGCCGTTGGATATATCCTGTCTCAGCGGTCTTGCATGCTGTATCAATGAGACCTTCACGACCACCCATGGCATGGAAGAAAAACTCTTGAGGGGTAAGTCCACTCAGGTAAGAATTCTCCACAAAGCCTCGAGACTCTGGTCCCAAGTCATCCTTTGAAAAGTGAGGTAATGTCCTACGTTTAAATCCGTAGGGGATACGATTACCTTCCACGTTCTGCTGCCCAACGCAAGCAATAATCTGGGAAATATTGATGAAAGATCCCTTTGAACCCGCAGTGACCATGGCCTTGACACTATTAGTTTCATTCAAACTCGATTGAGCTGATTTTCCAGCGTGATCACGAGCAGTATTCAACACTTTGTTGACAAACTGTTCGAAGGATTCAATCATGGTACGGCCGGGTTGGGTCTCTAGCTCCCCACGTTGCCCCTGCCGAACAAGATCTAACACTTGAAGCTTTGCCTTATTGATTGTGCTTGCAATGGTTTCCATGGTTGAGAAGTCAGCAATGGTATCACAAACACCAATGCTAAAACTGGATTGCAGTACCCAGTAGTTGACAACTACCTGAACTTGATTCATAAATCGTGCAGTATCTTCGTGTCCGACATCCAACCAAGCAGTGTGGATGAGACCACCCATTCCAGATCCGATTGTCTTTTTGTCAATTGTTCCCTCAATCAACTCCCCTTCCATGACTGTAACCATGTTATCATATGCATTAAATGTGTTTGGTCCAGGTCCACCATTGTTTGCTTTCCCTTTCAGATTGATTTTGGGTAGGATCAAACTCATTATCTGCTTCCCGGTCCAAAGTTCTTTTGGTTTATAGATTGCCGGAGGTGGGATTCTTCCATCCCAATTCTCAACCCACATTAAGAGATTCATCAACAAATCCTTTTCAATGAATACGTCACGCTTTGTCATCTTTTGCACGGCCAACAACGAATCTTGGACGATACCCATAACTGGACGATTGGATTGACCACTGACAATCACACGCGGACTATGCATCATTAACTCAGCTTCGGCACGAGCGGGTAAACTCTGGGGTACGTGCAAGTTCATTTCGTCCCCGTCAAAATCAGCATTATAAGGTGAGGTGCAACTCAAGTTCAATCGAAAGGTACTCCAATCCAAAACCTTGGCCATGTGACCCATAATAGACATCTTATGAAGACTGGGTTGACGATTGAACAGCACAATATCCCCATCCTTAAGGTGTCGCTCCACAATCCAACCATTTGCTAGAAGCAAATCACTTTTGTTTTTAACATAACGCAAATCGATGCGCAATCCATCACTTCGAATAATATGCTTTGCTCCTGGATGTTCCGTCGGTCCATTCGCCACCATTTGACTCAATTCCTGAATATTAAAAGGCGTAACACGAGTAGGCACGGTCAAGTTCATGGCCACACTTCGGGGTACACCCACCTGATGAATCCCCAGGTTGGGATCGGCAGTAATGACGGTACGAGCCGAGAAATCCACACGTTTCCCCATGAGATTACCGCGAATACGGCCTTCTTTCGCCTTGAGCCTTTGTGCCAGTGTTTTCAACGGCCGACCGCTCCTCTGGGTTACGGCGGGCATTCCCCTCATCTCATTGTTGATAAAGGCCGCACAGTTGTGTTGCAGTGCCTGTTCGAATTGCTCCACGATGATATTAGGTTCTCCATTTTGAATGGCCGTTTTTAATGCAATGTTGGATTTGACAATATTGACAAGTTGATGCGTGAGATCGTCCTCGGAGGATTGGGCTCCGCCCCCCATGACAACGGAGGGACGGACGTGTAGGGGAGGGACGGGAAAGACAGAGATGCACATCCATTCGGGTCTGGCCCACGTGACGTCTAGTCCGAGAGCTTTGATTTCATCATCTTTCATCTTTTTGCTGTTGTGGATTCGGATTCAGATGGTTGTTATGGGTAGTATCAGAAATGCAAATAATCACAATGTAAAAAGCAACTTACAAGATGTCCACGGCCTTTTGAGCACTCATGAATTGTTTCTTATCCCCAGATCCTCCAGCAACGCGTTCCATTTCATCGGCGTATTCAATTTCAATATGCAGTCCCACCCGTGTATACTTTGGTTGATATCCGTTGCAATGATCGCACTTCTTTTTGGGACGGATGAGTGCATGCCTTGAAAAATTCAAGATGACATAGGGTGATATAAGTTGTTGGTTGAGATTTCATAGAACAACAACAACAACTACCACTACTACTATTACTTACATGGCGTCCAATCTCCTCTTTCGATTCTTAATCTTCTTGGCCATTTGATACTTATACTCCGTATCCTCCATTTTCACTCGACTGCAATGGAAACAGACACATCGCAATGCCTTGAGGGTGACGTCGATAAATCCCTGATGGTAGACGGGCCGGGCTAGTTCGATGTGTCCAAAGTATCCGGGATCGGATTTGTCGTGGAGGTCGCCGAGACGGGGGTCGTTGACTCCTCCGTAGACCGGTTGACCTGCTACATATGCCTGCCAAATTTTATATTGATTGGTTTGATTTGATGTTATTTGTGATGTTGTTTGATTGTATTTTGTTTTGTTGATGATGGGGGGGGGGGGAGAAAGCAAACATAAGAGACCGCACATGAATACATCATGTTATAACAATTCATGCAGACATCATAATATCAAGGGATGACATGAACATGTTGTGCTCCCATAAATTTCTCTTTGATTTGAACAAAAGCCTAAACCCAGATCTGTATAACGAACAGATCATGTGTCCCCTCTTCAACAATATTCCCCCCTGTTCATACAAATCAATCAATCAATCAATATCAATATCATCCCTCTTTTTAACAAACCCTTCATTTCTTGCTCTCTCTACAAAAGATTAATTCACCAATAAAACATCATCATCAAACAAAAACAAACAAAAAATGGTATAACAACTAACCTCATACCGCGTAACCCCCGCGGCAATCTTACGTCCATTCACGGTAATAGCCTGCGTAACGCTATACTGCCGTAATTCCTCCGGATTGATAATACCGAATTGTAATTTCTTGATACGACGCAGTCGGGCGGTGGAATGACCAAAGTTGGTGGAGGCTTGAGAGAGGGAGATGGCACCGGCTTCTCGTGCCGTGCCGTCTTTTTTGGGTGCCATTTTTATTTGTATATTTGATGTTTTGTTCCTCTCTTGGCCTTGATTTTATATATGTCTAGCTAGCTATTTCTATCTCTTTCGTTGCTTTGTCGGTTTTATTGAAGAGATGTATGGATGAGCAGATGAAACATCCAGCAGTCGTTTACAGGTTCACTATTATTCGACCTGAACCTTATCTCGATGACGGTTTTTTGTGTGTGATTATTTCCAACAAAGGTTAAAATGTTGTTCCCCAGAACTGTGACAGATATATGGTCCTTCTTGTGATGATATTGTCCAAGCCCTGACGTCTTGACGTTGCCCCCCGGTGTTGCAAAGATTGAGACGATACGTTTGCGGTTTTATTGATTGACTCTTCTCAGTTTGAAGAGTGAAGAGTGAACCAATATTATCTGGGCCTCAATTCGAGTTACCTGTCAGATGGAATATTTTTAGTTATATTTTATTTATAAATAATTTTTTAAAGAAGGTAAGATATCGAGTTCAGAGCCATAAAACCAAAAATCAGCACCTACGTACCAACGCAACGCCAAAACCCCTTGATCTTATCATCGTCACCAAAGCAAACAAATCCCAATCCACCCTGTCATATCAATTGCCAGATACCACCGCAGACATTACAGTCCTCTTGAGCCTTGACAATAGGCGTCCCTAATTTCAAAAGAACAGCCATTAACAATGCCGACAATAAGTCATCTTCTCTCCCTCATACTAACAACATCATGTTGTTGTGTACTCCTCCCCACCGCCCACTCCTTCGCCATCCATCCCTTCTTTGCCAAACCAACAACAACAACATCCATCATCATAGCTCCATCATCATCATCATCGACAGCCCTCCATCTCAAAAAGGGCGGTAAATTCGGCAAACAAAAAGATTTAGCTGCCAAAATGGAAGCGGCCAAACGTCAACGTCAACAATTATCCACCTCGACAACCACCACCACTTCCACAGAAGACCAGTTGCAGGAGGAAGAGGCATTATTATCACCGGAGGAAATTAAACTACGCAACGATCGTAAACGATTCGAATCACTACTCGAAAATTCCATAATATCCAACAATAACAACAACGATTACTTGACGGAAGCGCAAGAAGAAGAAAATGCCGATGCGGCCTATCGCGGTATAACACGATTGTACGAAGGTGATCCCGCCCCCTCCTCCCCATTCGCCGAATTACGTTCTATATCCAACGGAGAACCCATCGGTTCTTCCGGCGTGTTACGGTACGTTCCCTGGGAGGGGGGATCATCGTCGAAAGATGAGGATTACATTGTGGTATTATCCGACCCGCGACCGAAATCGATCGAATTACGTTGTGCCATACGTAATTTACTAACCTCCGCATCGGTATCGAAGGAGATATTATCGAGAATTATTATAATTAATCCCGATTCGCCCGGTGAAAATCGGAAGCAATTGAAAAAATACCAAAATAATTCAAATAAATTAACGGTATTGATTGATGAGGATTTGGAATGGATGAGAGAATATACGGCATTGGGTGAAAAGCGGTTTAGTATGACGTTGTTTGTTTTGAGCGGAGGCGTTTGTCGACGTATTGCGCGGGAGGTGGATGGAGATTTGATTTGCGGTGTGGTGGGGAATGCTGTTAAGGGATTATAGGAATGAGAGGAAGGAAAGAAAGATGATGATGAAACAATGTAATACATTTAGGAAAGTTCAAATGACGCACCTTTGGTTGTGTAGGTACGCTCTCTTGTTACGGTCCTGATTTTGTATCGTGCTAGTCATTGAACATGATGCTAGTGAGCTATACACAAAAACTTTGTAATGAATCAAAATGAATCACCTTTTTAGTTCAATTTGACAAATATTATGAAGTTGCAATTGATCTTTTTTCGCTTACACCTATTCATCTATTCAGGCGTCAGTTTCTTATCTCATTCGCAGTGTTTGCTGCTAATTGTAGTATGTGTGTGATGGCTATTAAAGTAATAAAATTATATCTACTTAGTTAAGGTGACGGGGTCGCTTGTTTTTTTGGGAGTCCGTGAAAGTGGAACTCCCAATATTTTGCCTCCCGCCCGATCCATTTTGCACGACGCGACCATGATAAATCCGCCGTCTCCA